>JASDQU010502939.1:31771-53751 GCA_032191745.1 Picea mariana | reverse complement strand
GCAATGGCCAGTTCACCTGGAATAACAAACGAATAAATCACCACCAAGTAGCTACAAGGCTAGATAGATTCTTGGTGTTAGAATCCATCATTCTACAGGGACTAACTTTAGACTGCAACATCCTTCCATGGACTCGGGGTTCAGACCATTGGCCAGTTCAATTGGAAGAAAACTTTCAAACCACTCCGAAGAAAAAACCTTTTAGATTTGAGAAATTTTGGATTGAGCATCCCACCTTCAAGGAGAGCATCAACCAATGGTGGCGAGAGGAACTACCGGATCAAGGGACAAGGATGTTCAAACTATATAAGAAACTCAAGTACATCAAAAATAAACTCAAGGAGTGGAACAAGGAAATCTTTGGAAACATAAACCAAGAAAAAATAAATATCGAGGACAAAATGAGGATACTCCAGGAACTTTGCATATATGAGGAATACACAGAGGATCAGAAAAGAGAAGAGATCTAAATGACCCAGGAATGGGAAGAAATATGCCAGTAGGAAGAAACTCTATGGTGCCAAAAGTCCATAATTAGGTGGCTAAAGGAAGGGGAGCGGAATACCAATTTTTTTCATAGAACAACCATTGCAAGAAGAACCCACAACAAAATCCTGAAAATTAGGGATCAGGATGGGATCAAAAGAGAATCCCACAAGGAAATTGAAAATACACTGGTCAATCACTTCCAGGGGATAGCTGAGGAACCCAACCAAGACAGAAATGAGTCCATACAAAGGATAACTCAGCACATCCCTAGGTTGGTCACCGAGGAACAAAATATCAATCTAATCAAACCCATCACAAAGGAGGAAATTGACCAAGTGGTCCAGAAGATGCCCAATGGAAAGGCCCCAGGTCCAAATGGCTTCACAATGAAATTCTTCAAAGCCTGCTGAGAAGTGGTTAAACATGACGTTTATGGGGTGGTGGAAGACTCCAGATGCTCGACCTCCATCTTGAAAAAGCTAAATGCCACAATGATCACTCTAATCCCAAAAGAAAATGAAGCAAGAACCCCATATAGCTACAGGCCTATAGCTTATGCAATGTAGTTTACAAGATAATATCCAAAGTCATAGCCAATAGACTGAAACCTCTCCTACCCACTCTGATTTCACAGGAACATGCGGGTTTCGTAGAAGGAAGACAAATACTGGACAACATCATCCATGCCCATGAGCTTATACACACGCTGAAAAGCCAAAGGAGAGGGGGGATGATAATCCAAGTTGACCTGGCGAAGGATTACACCAAAATTAGCTGGCACTGTATGGCCAAGACGCTAAAAGCCTTTGGTTTCGAACAACACTGGATCAACTGGATCGTCAATCTAGTCTCAATGAAAAGCTACTCGCTTCTAATCAATGGATCCCCAGCAAAACCCTTCTGGCCTTCGAGAGGCATCAGACAGGGAGACCTGCTATCCCCCTTCTTGTTCATTCTGATGATGGAAGGGCTCAACAGAAGCATAAAAAGCGCAACTGTAGCAGGGGAAATAAAAGCCATCAAACCTTTCAAAAATTGTCCAACCTCCACACACCAACAATTCGTTGATGACACCCTACTCCATGGCACACCCACGGTCATGGAAGCAAAAGCCTATAAAATAATCTTAGAAAACTTTGGGGAAGCCTCAGGGGCAGAGATCAACCACTCCAAATCCATGATCTATTTCTTCAACACTAATCCTGCAATTCAAAGAAACATGGCCAACATTCTGGGGTTTGAATGCAAAACACTCCCAACGAAATACTTGGGAATCCCCCTAAAGGATAGAGCATGCAAAATGGAAACGCAGGAAGGAGTGATCAACAAACTGTAGGAGAGGGTAAAAAATTGGACTTACAGAGCTCTCAACCTGGTTGGGAGGCTTATCCTTACCAAAGTGGTTCTACAAGCAATTTCGACGTATATGATGTCAGTGTTTCTCGATCCCAAAAGAATACTACAAAAGATAAGAGCCATTCAAAGAGATTTCCTATGGTGAGGTGCTGAAAATAAAAAGAAATGGGCCCTAGTGGCCTGGGACAAGGTTTGTAGACCAAAAGGCAAAGGAGGCTTGGGGTTACAAGACCCACAAGTAACCAACGAAGCCTACAGGGCAAAACTCTGGTGGAGATGGGTCAAGGACAAATCAGTACCGTGGCCAAACCTCTGGAAGGCCAAGTATGCCCCAAACATCAACGACCATGATCGAATTTGATTCATGGGCACAAGGGAGGGATCAACCATCTGTAATCTCACCTGGTGCAACAAGAACTGGATCCATAAACACAACTTCTGGGAAGTTAGAAATGGTAAAACAACCAGATTCTGGGAGGACATGTGGCAACAGGAACCCAGAATGGAAAATACGGATAGGGAGGAGCTCCAACAGAAAATGACAACGCAAGGCAAAATAAAAATCCATCACTACTAAAAGCAAAGAAATGGTAGCGACAAATGGAGGATCTAGGACAAACTCAATCCACAAAATAGAGACCGGATCGCAACACTAATGAAAGAGATGGAGGAGGAACTGGGGAAAACGAAAATTGCAGTCTCAAAGGAAGAGGACCAATTAAGGTGGGGCAGGGAAAATGGTGGGGAATTCAACTTAAAAGAAGCACGGTATTACATCGCAGACCAGGATCAAGAAGACCCGACGCAACAGTGGGGAAAGATTTGGTGCAACCCCTAATGGCCAAAAATCAAAATGTTCGAATGGTTAGTTCTTCACAACCAAATTCTAACCTGGGAAAACCTCAGGAAAAGGGGTTATATAGGTCCATCTTGTTGCCACCTCTGTCAAGCTAAGGAGGAAACAACCAATCACCTCCTTAATGAATGCAGTTACATAGCAAAGATATGGGATTGGGCAACAGACATCTATCACCAGTCCAATAGGATCCGAGGTAACATCAACGCAACCATCAACAATTGGAATGAGAGTTACAACGAAAATGAAATGGTGAACCTCTGTTGGAATCTAATGTCAGGGATGATCATCTAAGAAACATGGAAACAAAGGAACCAACGCATCTTCAGGAATGAAAGCCTACCGAAAGGAAAGCTCAAGGATGCAATAATCTCACAAATACTAGAAACGGTGCAGAGCCACAACTACAAGAAGGAAAAAACACAACTCACAGACCAGGATTCCCACATCCTAGATTTTTTTCACCTAAAAGACGGGCGCAACAACACACCGGTAGGGCGGGAACCACAACTCCAAATAGGAGACCGCAACTAGACCCCCCCCTTAGTTAGGGTTCCTCAAATTGAATTTTGATGGAGCAACAAAAGGAAACCCAAGAGTGGCACAGACGTGAGGGGTGATCAGAGACAATGGGGGTAACATCATCCGAATGTATGCTGGGAGTATGGGAAACTCAACTAACAACGTAGCGAAATTTGGAACCCTGGAGCTTGGCCTTGAAATCCTAAGTTGCGAAAGGATGACAAACACTATCGTGGAAAGCGAATCCACCATGGTCATCAACACGACGAAAAGAATTCAAAATCGCACCAGAGCGGGCAAGGTTCAACGACACTGGGGCCTGGCACATTCCCTACAAAAAATCCAGGAGCATCTGCAAACTCTGAATATAGTGGAGTTGCACTGGATTCGCAGATCAGCGAATGGCCTAGCGGACAGGCTAGCCAACGAGGGGGTTGACAAGGAAGGTTTGGAACTAGACACTACCTGGATTAGCATCCCGAATGGACAACTCAGAACATACTACATCCAACTAGCGACAAAAGACCGTGAAGGCAACTCAAGCAAGGAAGGTCACATTGAGGAGGACAACGCAAGGCCTAACAGCAGGCACGTAGGAGCTAGGTAGGATATGATTGCCTAAGACTCGACCACCAATTACCATGCAAGATCAACATAAACAACAGGTGGGGGTACGATAGCAAGGCCCTTTCGACAGTAAGAGTTGCGGGGAAAACACATGGGAAAGTACAGATGACAAACCGCATGCAATGAATGACATAAGGCATGAGGGAGTGACATGGTCCAGAATCGATCCACCATGCCAAAGGACAGGTAGGAAGAGCAACACAGTCAGATCTCAAGCGAGTAGGGGCAGGGCTCCGCACAGGGATAAAGGTCGAGTCATCATGATCATATGAGCCGCAACAGGGAAAAAGGACAAGAGTGCTCACCACTACGAGCAAACCATGATTGGAAGGACAAGCTCACAGCAGGGGAAAATCAATAAGAGGAGAGACAACAAGAATAACCGCAAACAGAAGGAGCGCAACTGTAGGGGCTATCACAGATACAAGGGCAAGGAAAGGAAGAATCCCTGTGAAGTGAGGTACAGGCTGAGTATCCAGCAAAGGAGCTACGACAGGGCAAGCGGGATGGTGCAAATGAAGCGAACGCACAAGAAGAGGAATCCCCTTGGGATTGAAGTTCTGAATAGTCCATGACGGGTGTCAAGAATGGAGCAGGTGACAAAAGATGTGGAGGGCACCTTCCAAACTCTGGTTGCGCCGAAAGGAAAAGTGACCATTACCTGGTGGGAAAAGGAAATAAAAGAAAAACGCAAAGGCAAAGCATGGGATGCACTGGCACAGGAAGCAGACTGGGTAACTGATACAGGGGCCACGTAGCCCCGGGAAACCCTCTACTAAAAACAATGGAGATGGCGTGGCTAACATAGATGATGATTGACAAAGTGAGTTCGGAAATGGAAGACACTGGACAAGAGGAAAACAAGGAACACAAGAAAATGCTGGACGAAATCCTGAGTCACCTCAGCAGTTTGGAAACTATTACCAAACTGTTAGTTGAGGTCGAGAAGGACCAGAAATCCAAGATGGAGCGGTTGGATGCTCAATTCCACCTCTATCTRCGYTATGTCCATCACATGGACATCACGCCAGCCAATGGACACRGTGCACCAACCCAAATCAGGAAGACTCACACGATCTCCCAAAAGGATGATAACAAGATCTAGGCGGATGGTGGAAAGAAACACATCATTGTCCTGGACTAGTGATTGGTTAGTCTAATGGCAGGAATGCTAGGCGTAGTCAGGTCAGTTTGACCCACTACCCACTCGAGTTTAGTGCGTTGTCTCAGCTTCTTCTTTTTATGTTTGTGTTGCTTATCCCTTTTCAAACTGGTTATGTTAGGACTAGCCTGGTTTCCCCTAGTGGCAGACTAGTCCCACCCCTTGTATGTATCAGCAAGCGCAACTCGGGAACCCCTGATCTGGTTTCCTACCAGGCAGACCAGGATGCCCTCCTTTTTTGTATCATAATCTTTCTGCAGTAATACAACTTCTTACACTCACTTAAAAAAAAATGATTTGATGAGAAAATAAATGAATATTTTTAATTTAAAATTTGGTAGATGTTATTATTAATGATTAAGTTGTAAATATCAATAACTATTACTAACATTGCAAAATTAAATACAATAAGAGTATTTGTTGATGTTGAATTCATTTTATATTATAATTTTAATAAAGATTTTATAAACCAATTTAATGATTTTAACCATATGATAATTTTTGAAAAAGCAAGGATTTCAATAATCTAAAATTATAATTGCAATACAGATTTTATGATGGATTTTATTGATTTTAACATAATAAATTTAAAAATTTAAAAAATGAATGGATTTTAATGATTTTAACATAATAAATTCAAAATTTATTAAAATGGTAAAACATTTAGTTTAAAAAAAATTTGAGTTGATGAGAAAGTAAATGAATATTTTTAATTTAAAATTTGATAAATATTATTATTATTATTAATGATTAAGTTGTAAATATCAATAATTATTACTAATATTACAAAATTAAATACAATAAAAATATTTTTTAATATTAAATTCATTTTATATTATAATTTCAATAAAGATTTTATAAACCATTTCAATGATTCGAACGATGATAAATTGAAAAATTTTAAGATAGAAAAAACATTTAACTTTCTTTTTGGTGTATATGTATTAATGTTATAAATATACATGTATATATTATTACATTGAAAATTTTTAAAATAAAAAAAAACATTTAACTTTCTCTTTGGTGTATATTTATTGATGTTATAAATATACATGTATATATTATGACATATGTCCATTGAAAATGGGGTAATTAATGATTATAAATGGATATTTTTATTAAATTTATTTTATATTTTTCATAATTAAGAAGAGTTAATTAGCTGTTGACTTCTATACTATAATTTCAATAAAGATTTTATGAATTAAATCAATGATTTTAACAATGATAAATTGAAAATTTTTAAAAGGTTTAGGTTAAACGTTCTACTTTTTGAGTTTTTAGATTTAATTAATTGAAAATTGTTATTTTTTGTTTAAATTACATTTTTGAATGTATAAATGGATTCAGCCTAATCAAAAATTTATGGATCACTTGGATTATACAAACTTAATCACTCAAATCTGCAAATTCAACCATTCATCACCTGATTTCGAGCAAAATAAAATGAAAAAAGTTAAAGAAAAACAGCAAAAAAATAGAACTTTTAAACTAATGCATATTTTAAAATAGAAAAACATTTAACCTTCTTCAATATATATCTACTATTATTTATAAATATATATATATATATATATATATATATATATATTATCATATATATATGTACATTGATGTAATTAATGATTATAAATAGATATTTTTATTAAATTAGTTTTATATTTTTGATAATTAATAAGAGTTAATTGGCCGTTGACTTTGTATACAGTACATAAATATATAATTATAATAGGGTTGGGAATAGTACTTGATACCCTTAGATTGGAGCTGTGGATTTTTAAGCTTGCAGGCTGTACCTCTTGTTTATGGGTCAAGCTATAAAGTTTGACATTATATGCTGATTCTGTGTAAAAGGTACCTTATCCTTAAGGTAGTAGGTAGATAATATATATTATAATTTATGATATATACAAGTACGTATTGATTTAGTGTATATATATTAATATATACATTGCAGAGTGTATATATTTATTGAATACTATACTGTATACCACCCTAGAAAAAAAAATCTCATAAAAAAAAGTAGCCCTTCAATCTGGAGGTACCGAGATGGCGGAGAAAGAGTCGGTGGAACGAGAGATTACGTAAATGAGCAACGAGGGAAGAAACAAGAACGAATGAAATCCAGAAGCCGGTCAATGAGAAAAGTTCACGCAGCAACAAGATGGTTGAAAAGCATGGAATTAAATTTATCCGAGAGACCGCATTTATTGATCGATGGAGAGAAAAAAAAACAGAAAAAGAATCCAATGCCTAACAACAATATCAACGTCGTCCTTGGAAGCGCTTGGCTGGCCTTTGATGCCGCATTTTAATGCTGTTGCCGTTATTGTTGCCGCTGTTACTCACCACGCCAAGCCCAATTATGCGTTAAGAGATTTGTAAATTTGTGTGCATATGGTTTGGTAGCCGTCATTCGCTCGCGGGGGGGAAAGACAGATTTCCACCATAACAATTCATAAAGATTAAAGATCTGATCATCTCTCTTGTAATTAGAGCGCGCTACATTAAATGCTCTCGCTCCTCTACCCCCTCGGCAATTACTGCTCCTCTCCATCTTCCCCTGACAGTCATACCTCACTTCTAGTCCACCTGTTCCCCCCTTCTTTGATTTCTACAGGTTTTTTTCTTCGTTCTCTGCGCCATCATGGGTGGTTGAATCTCGCAGTATCAACAGCAGATCTTTCGCCTTGCAACCAAAATCTTGCATAGAGCTCTAGCTATATCCCGTGTCTGTAGGTTTTTCCATGGCCCGCTGAGTTTCTCCTTCTTCTGTTATGTTCCAGATTTTGCTTGTCTCAAGGGGGGCGCCGTTGAGACGAGAAGAAAAGAGGGAGAAAGGAGAGCGATCATGTTATTATTCTACCTGTTGACATTTCCAGTTACTCAGATCTATAGTAGGTGGCTCCTATTTCTCACGTTTATTTTGTTCCCCAGCAAGATTGATGCAGGACACCTTTTTTACTTTTTGTCACGACCCCGGACTATTTCTGAGCTTATATAGTTGCATTCATCAGAAATTAGGGTTTATAAGAGTTGGTATGTTTAGGTTTAGATTCGTAGAGGGTTTTTCTTGTGAAAAAATCGCAGTGTGAGTGTGAGGGAAGAAATCTCGGATCGCTGGATTTGACGTGGTCAATATGCCGGCCGGTTTTATAATTCCGGCTAGACATGTGCCCCCTTTGATGGCTCGTCATACTAAAGCTGGTTATACAACCTCTTCCGGATTATCGCTTGCACAGGTCGGTGCTTATTCCAATTTCTCATTTTTCCATCATATTTTCGTTTGGTTTGTTTCATTTCACCGCGTCGAATCCATAACTTCTTCATGAGATGGTTGTTTTCTATGTTGTTGTCAAAAAATCCTATGATACATCCTGTGTGTGGTGTAGGAATGTTTGTGGATGAAAAGTCTGTAGATATATTATTCCTGTTATATGTTGTGGTAGGCGAGGTGCTATGAATTGTAGAGATATGTGATCGAGGGTATCACAGATTTGACGGTTTTTAGGTTTGATTCAGCCGAATATGGCGGAAGGACAGTTCGATATGAGCCAAACAGCTGATAGTGAGATTGCCAAAATAAGAGAAGAAGAATTTGAGAGCAAATCAGGCAGTGACAACGTTGAGGGGGCATCTGGAGAAGATCAAGATGGCGAACGCAGGCCTCGTAAGAAGCGATATCATCGCCATACTCAGCACCAAATTCAAGAGATGGAAATGTAAGTTCTAATAATATATAGCAGTTTTGCAGGATATTAGAGGCATCTTGCAGGATACCAATAACGTTCTCTCGGTGAATATTTATCTTGGTTTGCAGGTTTTTTAAAGAATGCCCGCATCCAGATGACAAGCAGAGAAAGGAGCTTAGTAGAGAACTTGGCCTGGAACCTCTACAAGTCAAATTTTGGTTCCAGAATAAACGCACTCAGATGAAGGTACGCCACGATTTTTTTGGCTGATTTTAAAGCCCTTGAATATGGTGTTATTCAATGTATTGTATCGGGATTGTTGTGTCTCAGGTTTTGCTTCCTTCTGTCAATTCGCAGATATTGGTTTAAATGGGAAGAACATATCAGGTTGTTTATTTTGCCACATTGAAAGTCATCGTCATCCATATAAAATGTTTTACGGACTGTAAAAAAGCGGCTTTGTTGTGTACGAGGAAACAAAAGTTGTGTACTTGAGTAGGGGCAGCTGATTCCCGTTCCAGACCGAGGATATTTTGTTTATAGCCTACCTATCAACGTCTGCTCCGAGTCACAAAAGAAATCAATATAAACAAGGATCCACTGTTTTCCTTTTCCAGATGCAGGTTAAAAATCTGCTGAAAAATGCCATATGAGTACGGCCATCTTGCTGAAGCGAATGCAAGTATCTGAATCATACAGAATCCGCTTGATGTCAGTCATGCTCATTTGCACCTGGCACAGATCAAGGTTGCAGCAAATAACCTGGCTATTGTTAAATAGCTTAGCTTATTCCACCAGCAGAAATCCTACTAAGCTTCCACTCCTCCCAGATGGCATAACCCCCTTGAGTTTTTACAAGTTCAACAGAGTTGTACTCAGCCAACAAAGATCCACACTTATCTAACTGGAGTGGGAGAAGCTTATTAATTCTTAAATTCTTAACTATATTTAGTTATATTTTTGTAAAAGTACTGAAATTTCTAATGAAATTATAGAATAATTTTATTATATAGATTTGGGTGAATATTCTTTTTAATCAGTGAATAGTTTTTGGAAAAAAATTGAAAACTGTAGCCAAATGGCTCAACTCAACTCATTTCCTAAAATTTTGGATGAAATTTGGGTGAATATTCTTTATGAATCAGTGAATAACTCAACTCATTTACTACAATTTTGGATGAAATTGGGGTGAATATTTTTATGAATCAGTGAATAGGTTTTTGGAAAAAAATTTGAAAATTTTATACTAAAATTTTAGATGAAATTTAGGTGAATATTCTTCTGGTTATAGGTTTTGGAAAAAAGTAGAAAATTTTAGCCAAATGGCTAAATCTAATTCGTAAAATTTTGAATGAAATTTGGGTGAATGTTCTTTTGAATATTTTCTGGAAAAAATGAAAAATTTAGCGAAAATTTAACTCACAAAATTTTCCATGGAATAGAAAAGTGTATATATAAGTGTTCCAGGTTTTTGTTTATGTTTGGTTGAAACTGAACTATATTTCTATATTTCGTAATTGTTCAGACCCAACACGAGCGTCACGAGAACACTCAGCTGAGATCAGAGAACGAGAAGCTCAGATCGGAGAATATGCGGTACAGAGAAGCACTGAACAACGCTTCCTGTCCTAACTGCGGAGGTCCAGCAGCTTTGGGAGAGATGTCATTCGACGAACAACAGCTGCGGATGGAAAATGCAAGGCTCAGAGAGGAGGTAGGTTTCCACGTTTGTACCGTATGTATTAAACAGTCCAAGGTCAAACCCTGGCAGGTATAGAGTCCCTTGTATGTGTCACTGAAGGTGTCTGATTTCCAGGAGTTGGTTTTACTTCATCAACGAAGGGACTTTAACACATATTTTATAAGCGAAGTTGGTTCAAATCGCTTTCGTAGATACATTCTTTTTTTTTATAGTTTGATCGAGCGGATTTGAAGAGGTTCGAATGGTTTATGCAGATCGATCGGATATCTGGTATAGCTGCCAAGTACGTGGGTAAGCCCTTGCTTTCATTCGGGCCATCACCTCTCAGTTCCATCCCTCGTTCAAATCTCGATCTGGCAGTGGGAAGCTATGGTGTGCAGCCGAACATAGGGCCAGATATCTATGGATCGTCATCAGGCGGAGAAATCGGAAATAGGTCTCTTGTTGGTCCCACAGAAGGTGAAAAACCTATGGTTGTCGAATTAGCTGTTGCAGCCATGGAAGAATTAGTGAGAATGGCACAATTGGGGGAACCCCTTTGGACCTCACATCCGGAGGATAGTACTGATATTCTGAACGAAGATGAATACATCCGCACCTTTCCTCGAGGCATAGGTCCAAGGCCCTATGGATTAAAGGCTGAAGCATCTCGAGAGACTGCTGTTGTAATCATGAATGCTATTAATCTTGTCGAGACTCTAATGGATGTGGTATATAATCACCGTTTCTATAAGTTTTGATGAACATTTCTATTGTTTTAAACATCYTGGACATTGTGAAATTTGTTATTTTTGTTGCTATATCCAGGTGCAAATTCATCATCTTTAATTAAATTCTTGTTTTCATTTTCTTTTTCAGAATCAATGGTCAAGCATGTTTCCTGGCATTGTATCACGCCCATTTACYGTGGATGTTTTTTCAACAGGCGTGGCAGGCAACTACAATGGTGCTTTGCAAGTGGTAGACAACTTATACTTGATTTCCATAACATTAGATATTAGGGGAAAGGCTTMTATGAATTATTTTCATGGCTTGAACTTATCCTTGTTGTGTTCATGTAAAATAGATGCATGCGGAGTTTCAAGTACCCTCTCCACTAGTGCCTACCCGGGAGATTTACTTCGTGAGATATTGCAAGCAGCATTCAGATTCAATATGGGCTGTTGTTGATGTCTCTCTGGACAGTTTACGAGGGAATTCTTCTTCAGTGATAAGATGTCGAAGGCGACCATCTGGTTGTCTCATTCAAGAGATGCCCAATAGCTATTCCAAGGCAGGAGAGACAGCTTGTATCTTTTACTGTTTTGCCAGTATTTTCATATAGTCAATCCACTGTTATTAAGTTTCAAGGATCAAGGAGTAGGGGAATAAAGGAGAATAATCAATTAATCTTCATACATGGTTGGCTTTGAAATAAGAATGTTTGTTTAGGGCTTTTAGTGTCATATGTGAAAAGGTTTTGGTGCTGTTTAAATGAAACAGGTGACTTGGGTGGAGCATGTTGAAGCTGATGACAGAGCAGTGCACCATATCTATCGTCAGCTGGTAAATTCTGGTATGGCTTTCGGTGCAAAACGATGGATAGCAACTTTGCAGAGGCAATGCGAACGTCTGGCCAGTGTCTTGGCTAGCAATATCCCAGCAAGGGACCTTGGGGGTAGGGCTTTTCCTGGTTCGCTGTATAGTTGCATCAATTTTCTTTTTCTGTTTTCAAGGAAAACTTTGCGGGATCCCCGCTTGATTTGAACTGGTTTGTCAACATGCCTTGGATGGATGGTTCAATTGATTAAGCTAACTCTTGGGGATTAGAGTTGCATCATTCTAACAAATCAAATATATATATGTCCAGAAATGTTACTGAACTTTTTCCTTGTTTGTTTCAAGTTATACCTAGTCCTGAAGGAAGAAAGAGCATACTCAAGTTAGCTGAGCGCATGGTCACAAGCTTCTGCGCTGGTGTAAGTGCATCAACTGCACATACTTGGACAACTCTGTCTGGAAGCGGTGCCGAAGATGTTCGCGTGATGACCAGAAAGAGTATAGATGATCCAGGCAGGCCTCCTGGCATTATTCTCAGTGCTGCTACATCCCTCTGGCTGCCTGTGCCCCCAAAAAAAGTGTTTGATTTCCTTCGAGACGAAAATTCCAGAAACGAGGTATTCTTTTTGTATTTACAAGTACAGTCTAAGATTTGTAAAAGGTAATCGTAGTTATATTTAACACCACCAATTAATGCAGGACTGCCCTCCTTATTATAACTTATTCTCTGAATCGTATCAAAATTAAATAAGATTGATGATTCCTGACACTTAATGTAGGGGTTAACTATAATATGAGATAGATATGGTTACAAAGCAAAGTTGGCACAATTCCACATGCAATTTCAACAGCAATACTCATAAATCTTGTGAATGACAGTGGGATATACTATCGAATGGAGGGTTAGTTCAAGAAGTCGATCACATTGCCAACGGACAAGATCCTGGGAATTGTGTATCTCTTTTACGTGTTAATGTAAGTCATATTACAAATCTATAGATAAATTTGTCTGATAGGTTGCCTTTAAGTAGGGATCTATGAACATCACTTGCTTCGACCCACTGGAACCAGAAACCATTTTGAAAAACATATGGAGTATAGTTTCATGACATTTCATATTTTGCTTAGTCCCCATACAATGAGAAAGCTTGTTAAAAATAATAATCAACTGATCAAAATGATTTTTTCCAAGGACAGGGATCTATTCTAATGTTACTGTTACTGGTGCAGACTGTGAATTCCAACCAAAGTAACATGCTTATTCTTCAGGAGAGCTGCACGGATGCATCTGGGTCGTTCGTAATTTATGCTCCAGTGGATATAGTTGCCATGAATGTTGTGCTTAGTGGAGGTGATCCAGACTATGTGGCTCTTCTGCCATCTGGGTTTGCAATTTTACCTGATGGTCCAAAGTGTATGGCAGTCACCAATTCAGGCATTAACGACCTAGGCACTGGAGGATCTTTACTGACTGTGGCATTTCAAATTTTAGTTGACTCTGTGCCAACGGCTAAGTTATCCCTGGGGTCTGTCGCAACAGTCAATAGTCTCATTTCATGCACCGTGGACAGGATTAAAGCTGCTGTTATGCGTGAGAATCCATGAAAGAGAAGTCTGCTAGCTATTCAGGTATATGTGTTTAAATTTAATTGGGTAGAAGCTTGCATCATTTAGTTTTAAAACAGTCAGGTTGAATAAGTTCCTAACCATTCTGTCCACCTTGCAAACTTCTCATCAGAGCTCATCTGTAGATTGGGAAAACTTGCAAGGTGGACATGATTGCCTGCTTTTTAACTAGTAATATTTTTTCCAGGGAAAACCCAAGGGATGTCTCCCCATATTCTCTTGGATGACATCCCTAGTAAACCAGTGGGCTTAGACTAGTGCCATTATTGACATGAAATATATTTTGTCTGCAACAGGGAAGGGAGCTCTCGTCCTGCGAAAGTCAAGAGCGCACCACATATGTACCTTGCCCTGTGGTATAGTAAGAAGCGTGCTTATGACAAGGTTGCACCTACTTCACCACTATGCAAGGGTAGTGGTTCGGGTATTGACTTTCAATCAGCTACAAAGCACGAAAAACTGGCTTACAACTGTTTGTAAATTCAGGGATCCACTGCATTCCTTCAATTCAAAGCCCTGAGAAGTTTGCTTTTGTTCTCTTTGATACAAAAATTCATCTTCTTCATCTCTTTTGACTTCTAATTCGTTTCTATTTTCTCTCTTTTGCATGAAGTAGCTTTATGAAGTTTTATAGATTTGAACTGTTTTTAGATTTTCGAGGTATAGAAGACTCTATTAATGCCATCAATATTTTTTATCTGCGTAGCACCTTCAGCACGTTAATGAACTCCTTCCTGTACATGAAAATTTATTCGTGTTGTCACACACATCAATCAAAAAAACTCTGTAAAACCTAGTTTTAATGATTCACTTCATTTGTTCATGGCCGTATATCATGAACCTCATTTTTTGGCGGTCTTTCTTCCCTGAAGGCAATTTGGACTAATTCTGTTTCAGTTTTACATTCCACAGCAATGCATGCAACGTTCAGATTAAAAGTTGTTGCTCCATGTGTTTTTTGTATCCAGTTCTCAGCGTTGAGAGGGCTTTTCTTTCTGTGGTATTCAAATATCCGCCCATATGATTGATGTTATATTCTAGATGAATGTTTCTGGCTCCAGAATTTTCGATATCGGTTGATTGATACTGGGAAACTTGATTTTAAGCATTGTTTTTGTTACTAATGAAACCAGGATAATATGATCACAGGATTTTTTTTATGTATATCTCATATGTAATTACCACTGAACTATCCCAAATCGTTAAACTTGACTCGTCTAAATCGTTAAACTTGACTCGTCTAAATATGAGGTCGTACATATCGATATCTAAAATTTAATACATGAACTGCCATCTCTGTGAACCAGAAATATGCATCGTCGAGCTTCCTAACTTCCCAGTTGTAAAGCTCGTGTTTATATGGAATCATTGATTGCATTTATTGCAAGGATTTATACACACCAACTACGCTTGTTTGAGGAGACAAGATTGAAGCAGTCCTTTGTCCACACCAAAGTAGGTTGAAAAACTTTTGCAAGGCATTTGATTGCATTTAGCAAGGTTTTATACACACCAACTATCATTGTTCAAGGAAGCGGCAAAGCAACTCTTTGTTCACACTATGAAGTTTATTAAAGTGATCCCTTGCTTTTCAAATTAGGGTTTCACAAGGTCATGATGCGCACTACTGCAAAAAGTTGAAATTTGAGTGTTTAATTCTGATAGATGTAGTGCTACTATCTAAGAGAGTAGAGAAAGTGTTTGAAAGTGATTCCTCTCTTATCTAAGAGAGTAGATAAAGTGTTCGAAAGCGATTCCTCTCTTAATCCAAGAGAGTAGAGAAAGTGTAGTGTTTGACACTGATTTCTTGTTCGGTAGAAAAAGTGTTTGAAAGTGATTCCTTGCTTTTCAATTTAGGATTTCATTAAGGTGATGATGTGCATTACTGTAAGCTTTTTTACAAGTTTTAATTTGTAATTTTAGATAGATGTAGTATCCAATAGAATAAAGAATAAAGAATGTGTTTGACAAATTCTAGATAGATGTTCTATGGAATAGAATAAAGAAAATGTTTGATAAATTCTTAGAAGTTTGGATGGTGTAAGTATTTGAGTAACTGTTAAAAGTTTGAATAGTTATTTAAAATGGAGAATTACTTAGACTCAACTTTAAAATTAGATTATTATTATTATTATAAAATAAAATTAATTTAGTTAAATTAACTTTAATATTTCTAGCTGAAAGTAGATAGTTAAAAGTTTGAATAGTTATCTAAAATAGAGAATTATTTGGACTCGACTTTAAAATTAGATTATTATTATTATTATTATAAAATAAAATTAATTTGGTTAAATTAACTTTAATATTTCTAGCTGAAAGTAGATAGATCTAGAAAGTAGATAGATTTAAAGTCTCTAGAAAAATTAGATAATTATTATTATTATTATAAGATAAAATTAATGTTGTTAAATTAACTTTCATATTTCTAGTTGAAAGTAGATAGATGTAGAGTCTCTATCCAAGAGAAAATTGAATAGAATAGAATAGGAAAGATATTTACAAAGTGAATTTGAATTTAATATCTAGGATGAAAGTAGATAGATGTAGAGTTTCTATCGAAGAGAAAATTGAATAGAATAGGAAAAGATATTTACAAAGTGAATTTGAATTTAATATCTAGAATGAAAGTAGATACATGTAGAGTCTCTATCCAAGAGAAAATTGAAGAGAATAGGAAATGATTTTTACAGAATGAATTTGAATTTAATATCTAGAATAATAGGGAAAGCTATTTACAAAATGAATTTAATATATATAATAATTTTTTATAATAATAATAATTTTGCTGAAATAATTTTAGTTTTTAAAATTGAAAATATATATAGAGTCACTATTTATAAGAGAATAATAAAAGTAGTTGAAGTAGTGACACTTCAACTAATAATATATATATTTTTAATAATAATTATGTTAAATTAATATTAAAATTTTAAGATGAAAATATAATTTCTTTAAAATATAAATGTTATATTTTTTTTACAATATATTTTTTAAAATTAATATTAAATTGAAAGATGAAAATATAATTTCTTTAATATATAAATGTTATATTTTTTAAAATAATAATTTTGTTAAATTAATATTAAAATTTTAATATAAAAATATAATTTCTTTAAAATATAAATGTGTTTATAAATATAAGTAAATAATATTTAATATTTTTTTTAATAATAATTTTGTTAAATTAATATTAAAATTTTAAGATGAAAATATAATTTCTTTAAAATATAAATGTGTTTATAAATACAAGTAAATAATATTTAATATTTTTTTTTAATTCACATACATAATAATAAATATCAAAATATAAATATATTTTTTATAAATATGATCATCAAAAATTATTTTTAACTTTAAATGTAAAAATTATTGTAAGAGCTTTGAAGATTTTTGGAATATATATATATACCCACCTTAATAAGAGGAGATTATCATGGATCTCTTAATTTTTGCTGCTTTTTTAGGGCTTATCATGGATCCCTTAATTGTTAGAGTTTAAATATATAAATATTATTGTTATATGATATATAAAGTTAATTTAATAAAATTATATATATATATATATATATATATATATATATATATATATATTATTACTAAAATTATTAAATAAAATTTTTGTAATTTTTTTATGATGATGATGATGATGATGATTGTCCACTAAAAACCTTAAAAGGGTAAGTGATTACTTACAATTCTTTAGATTTGTGTTTATGAGCTTCAAAAACTTTAAGATAAGCTTTTCAAGATCACCATAGTTTTGTTGAGTTGAAGTTAGGAAGGTTGGTAGTGAGACAAATATTTTGAAAATGAGATCTAATTTGGGTATAGGTTGGACAATTTAAGAGAGTTCTTTTCATCTTCAATTTTCTAAGTGTCACAAATGTGACACTCTTTCATCCCATGTTTTTTTAGGAATTGACCAACGCCTTGTTTCATTATGGAGCTCGTGAGAATTTGTTCTTATCTTGTTTATTTTTTCTTACACTTGTCAAAACATATAGATAATTTTGATCTTTTAAATTGGGGTTGATTACATCATTATAATACAATATTTTTCTTTTTTCCTCTAACTCTTTATCACACCACATTTTCTCCTTAAATTTTGTTTTGATGACATTTTTAATAGTATCTTTATTCTACAAAATTATGTGTTCCATGATTCCCCAATAGTTTAGCCATCACTCTCAATGGGGGAGAGACTTGTTTTTAAGATAATGATGCGATATGGTGTATTTTCCTTAATTTTGATATTATAGGTTAAAAAATTCTTTTGTATTTGCTCTATCTTTCTCTAGGATTCACGAGAGATATTACAACCCTAGACTTCACATCCATAAAGAATAACAAGTGTAACCAGAGTCTCAAAAAAGAGTTTCTTTTTATGTCAAATCCAAAGATAGGGTGATTTACAATTGTTTTCAAACCCATAATAAACTTCCCATCCTCCAATAATAATTTTCTCAATGCTATAATTTCACTTGAGCTTGTGGTGAATATCAATTCTAAGATATTTGTATGAAGTCACTTCCTTCAAGTTGTTGTTGTCATATAAGAAGGAATCATAAATGATCTTATTAAATTTAATAATCATAACTTTAGTCTTATCTTTAATATATATTATAATATTTTCAAATATTAAAATAATCATTTCACATGAATAAACATCTTATTATTTTTATAATAATAGTTGTGTTGAATTAACTTTTTTAATATTTTATAAAATTTTTATAAAAAATTATAAAAATTATTTTGTTAAATTAACTTTTTTTTTTTTTTTTTTTTTTTTGTAAGTAAGTTTTTTTGTATTATGTATAAAAAACCTTCTGAAGTTTAAGATCTAGAGTACATAGCTGAGTCAAGCGGTTGTAATTGCTGAACTGCTCCATAAGGAGAAACCAGTTCAACCAACCATATTAATCTAGTTACAAAATTACTAACATACTTGATAAAAACTAGACAAATTAACTACCCTGAGAGCCACTAGAGCTAAAGTAAGGAACCAGCTGTGTGTAATCTGGCACATACTCTGGCAGGAGGACTGGCCAGGGTTCTTCAATGACAGGTGTCCCGCCGCTGAGCGTCCATTGCATGTCCGTGGCGCCATCGGCCTTGTCCACATCAGCTTCCAACTTTGCACTTGTTGCCGAGGTAGGCTGCAGGAGTCTGGGGCTGTTTTCGACCACCGCTGCTGTCGTGACTGGGTCGGCTTCATCACGTTCATTGCCTGCCGGGGTCTCCAAGCTCACAGAGTCTGTCCCAGGCGTAGGTGTATTTGTCTTCTCCTCAGACTGCAGGCTCCCCTCTGTATCCTCGTGCTGATGGCTGCCCGCGTGGTCGCTGAGAGAAGCATCACTGGTGTCTTCCGGGGAGGCTTCGGGGGGGTTGGCGAGGAGCTGAAGCAGGACGGTTAACCTCCCCTCCAGTTGTTGAACCCGAAAATGGAGATCGTTCACTCCGCCGCGAAGCTCAAAGACAAGGTCATGTAAAATGGCATATTTTTCACGCGGAAGGTCTGTGCAGGGCGTGCTTGTTTGGCTGCGACGACCATGAACAGGCGCAAAGGGAGGAGGGGGGTGCTGGGCAGTGGAGGACCACCAGGTATTAAAAACATCGATGATAGCGAGACCCTCAAGAGCCTGGGTGGATGAACCGGAGGGCGAGGTGGAAGTGCGGGGTCGCCGGGGGTGCCAGGGAGAGCCTCGCCGTGGGCGCATTCTCTGTCGCGGCATTGTGTGGGTTGGCTGCTGTAGAGAGTCTACAGAGCCAGGGTAAAGGGCAAGGAGCAGCCAAGAAACCATAAAAACTGACGAACCTGAATCAGAGTGAAACTGCCGAGCCATAACATAAGAGGGAGAACGCATTGTGCAGTGCATAAGGGTGGTCGAGGGAGTGTAAGTTAATGCCCCTCCCATCGACGTGAAAGCAGTTTAATGATCGGGGATGGCGGCAACAGCAGGCACGAGCCGAGCACATGGCTCCGTGCCTTGCTGGCTTCCCCTTTCCGTCTCTGCACGCCAGGTGGTGGCCACTAACACCCCATCCGGGTGAATTAACTTTATTCTTTTAAAGTAAAAGTAGATAAAGAATTTTAAAATAATTATTTTGTTAAATTAACTTTAATCTTTTTAATTGAAAGTAGATAAATGTAAAACTAGTATGTAAGAATTGAACAAATATGAAAAAAATTATAATAATTTTTTGTTAAATTAATTTTAGTATTATTATTTTGAACATAAATTAAATAATAAATTAGATAATATTTAAATAATAAATTAGATAATATATTTATATTAGTAAAAATAGTCAAAGTAATCATGCATGAAGCTCCTTACAAAATTTATCTTACCAAATATGTATTGAACTCTCTTCCTATTTTATAGAGGCTTCAACTCATTAATCTCCTCAACTCTTTCTAGGTTAACATAAACAAACCCTTTTTTAACTTACAATGTGGCCCAACAATTTTTCCTCAACCAATGAAACATTTATTTGAGTTTAATGATATCCCACATTTACTTCATTTGAAAAATACTTATTTAAAATTCAAAACCTTTAAATAAATTGAAGTCATCTTGATAGTCAACCATAATTTTATTTACCAATAAAATCATGGAAAGTGTGATCCATTTCCCTTTGAAAGTTCCTCTCGCATCCATTAAACCAAAATGCATCCTACATAAGAAAACATTCCCCATGGCCTATCTTCCTTGGTCACCACGACTTTATTTTAACCCAAGAAACGATCTAACATCAACATCAAGGCATAACCAATAACTTGCTACAACAAGAGTTCCATTGGTTAACAAAACTCTTTAAATATAAATAGTATTTTCACGATGTGAAATGTTTGCACATATCAAAATCAAAACACATAATTTTCTAATATCTAATAAAATTCTCCATATTTAAATATACATAGTATTTTCACGATGTGAAATGTTTTCACATATCAAAATCAAAACACATAATTTTCTAATATCTACTTATAAAATTCTCCATATTTTCCTATTTTTAAAAGACATCTAATATAGTAATAACTTAAAAAAAAAAACATAAATTGATGAAAGGTGGGATGCCTTGTATCCTTTTCCAAGCATATAGTTGTATATTTTGACTCTTGTTTATCAATATCCATGTCTTCCATTCTATCTTTGATGATGTCTTCATTTTTATATTCACCTTGTCATGATATGTATTAGTTAGAGGTTATTAACATTGATTGAGATTTTTTTTTTTTCAAATTCTCCATCATATGTTTTAGGAAATTGCATTTTGTCTTAAGAATAACCAAGTGTGGCTTGAGTTGCATCAAGGTGCTCATTACCTCTGCAATTTGTGAAGTACATAGCTGCTCATATTCAAGAAATTTGGTGATAAGAGTGAGAATGGATGTTGTGTTGCTTTGAATCATTTCATCACAAGTCCTTAAAATTTCCTCTATATCTTACAAGTCACAATGATCCATGTTGTATGCTCGATCTTCTATTTGCAGGGTAGAGTATTAGCTCTTTTAAAAGCAACAATCTTGTAATCTTGAATCAAAATATATTGGAAGAGGTTCAACATATCTATAGTAGAAATTTCTTTATTCATTGGGAGGAGAGGCTCTGTTTCCTTTTCCAAGCATATAGTTGCATACTTTGGCTCTTTTTCACCAATATCCATGTTTTCCATTCCATCCCTGATGATGTCTTCATTGTTATATTCACCTTGTCATGATATGCATTAGTTAGAGGCCAATAACATTGATTGAGATTTTTTTTTTCAAATTCTCCACCATATGTTTTAGGAAGTTGTATTTTGTCTTAAGAATAACCAACTATGGTTCGAGTTGCACCAAGGTGCTCATTACCTCTGCAATTTGTGAAGTACATCGCTGCTCATATTCAAGAAATTTGGTGATGAGAGTGAGAATGGATGTTGTGTTGCTTTGAATCATTTCGTCACAAGTCCTTAAAATTCCCTTCATATCTTACAAGTCACAATGATCCATGTTGTATGCTCGATCTTCTATTTGCAAGGTAGAGTATTAGCTCTTTTAGAAGCAACGATCTTGTAATCTTGAATCAAAATATATTGGAAGAGGTTCAACATATCTATAGTATAAATTTATTTATTCATTGGTAGGAGAGACTTTGTTTCACAAGGTCTGAAAGTGATGAAGGATAGAGTGTAGTCCCTACACCCCTCTAAAAACACTCAAAGACAATATTACACTTCCTATAACAAAAGAAGATTGTTTTGATAACAAGAACCACCAATCTACTGGCCAAATTCATCCACTAAAGGACACATTGAAATATAACAATTGTCAACTTGAAGACTAAGATTGAATTGTTGGAATTGCCAAATAAATGGGGATGCCCATAGCTCTCATGAGTGGGGATAGGGGCTTTAAACCTAGGA
>JASDQU010502939.1:14220-27078 GCA_032191745.1 Picea mariana | reverse complement strand
TTTAATTTTTTTTTTTGTTTCATTTTAAATTTTGTTTTTAAATTTTTGTTTTTTTAAGAAGTGTTTTGGGTTTTGATTTTTTTATATGATTTTTACTTTACTACTTTTTTGTGTGTTTTTTACTCTAAACATATGCGTAACACTAAACATATGCATCTGGAGATTACAATAATTGTTTATTATCCGAGAGGGCGATGTTGGGCATCGCCAGCACAGCAAAATCCCGTGTGATGTATGTAAGATCTTATTTAAATTATTAATATTATAATTTCATTATCACACAATTTTATTAAATCTTATTAAAATTATTAATAGTTGAAGTTATTAAAATTATGAGCTCAGTATTGCATAAGTCATCCACTTCTCTAAGCCATCCAATACTCTAGTGTGCTTCTAAGGTTACAACAATTATTTTTTTTTAACAGGAACGGTTAATATTGTATTTATAATAGATCAACGGCCTCGTCGGAAAGAAGTACATAGAAAGAGAACCTAAGTCTAATTTTCTGATTTATCTTACCGAATTCCAAGTTCACTTTCCCATGTTTCCAGTTACCCACAAATACGACATCCCATAAATCCTTACATGAATAAATTAGGACAAATTGATGGCCTAACAATTGACAAAAGCAACACATGATTATTTTTTATTTCGGGATCGACTTCTGGTCAACATTGGTTGTGTTACTGATGATGTCTTTTTCTTCTTCCCAATTGTTGTCCAACCTTCTTTGACAAGTGGTGATGTTTTTGTTGAATCAATTAGCTCCATATTTTTATGATCTGGAGAACTTGTTTTCTTTGGAGTTGTCAAAGCTACTTCATCTTTATCAKCCTCATCTACCCAACATGAGGGAGGTAGGGAGATGAGGAGAACCTTTCTTTCTATTCTCGTATCAAGAGTATCTGAAGCGTTAAAGCTTTCTATTCTCGGATCAAGAGAAGTTGAAGCTTTACTCTCGGATTGAGGGACAATATTTGAATGATTCGGAGGTGTCTCGTGAGTAGACATGCCTTTGGAATCATGGCTCAAAGAATCTGGGCTTGGAGAATATTTTTTATTGTTTGTAATAATTAGTTGGTGATCTTCATTGGAGCCATCCCACCAGGTTGATTTACATTGTTTCTTCCCCGCCTTCCTATTTCCCTTAGTGCATTGAGATGCTATGTGCCCTGTTTCAAAACAAGCCCTGCATCGCAGGGAGGTTCTTTCATAGTCTGGATTTTAGGTTCAGTAGTAGTTTTTGCAACCCAGAATAATTTCTACTAGAAACCCTTTGCTAAAATCCATTTCAACACAAATTCTGGCATATGAGGTGATGCTATGAATTCTGGTTTATTTACTTGCAAAATGAAACTTTCCTAATGCTGATCCAATATCTCTAAGAGAAGTTTCTCCCCAAAAATGCAAGGGAAGATTCGAAAGTCTGACCCAAACTCGAGCAGAAGAAAGAACAACAATCAGAGGATTGAAGCAAGGAGTTCAGGCCATGATGCACAAACTTGAGTTTCCCCAAAACCAAGGGCAAGAATCAAGGATCAGATCCCGATCTGCAACAAGATCAAACTCAGCATTGAAGAAACCTTTTGGGAAGGGGTGGATGAACAAATATTCCTTAATGAGAGGCTTCCAATGGGATGTGATCCATCCATTGAGATCCACAAGCCATGGCCAAAGCCCATTGAACCGACAGATTAAAGCATTTTCCCGAAAATAAACTTCCTCATCTTCAGCTTCCTGACCCATGAGAAGAGAAATCGCAAGGGCTTCTTGAACCGAGCACAGAGCAAAGGGGGAAGAACGAGCTGAAAGTTGATATTTAACAGCCTCACTGAAAGAAACTGAGGCGCTACCCAAAGGACCGGGAGAAGGGGGCGCACAAGGCTGAACAACGGAGCCATGATGAGCAGAGCCACTGCGAGGGCTGAAGCCAGATCCACTGCGGGTGGAAGCCGCCGCCATGGAGGAAAACAACTACGACCAGGAGGCCGAGTTGCAGAAGGAGAGGCGGCTAGGGTTTAACCCTAGCCGTAGAGGCGACCGTGATGCACCAGACGCATTCCCGTCGAGCTTGGACAAGATCTCTTTGTTACAAAAAAGAGTTTCATAAGGTTACAACAATTATTACTACTTTAGGTTATTACAATTATTTTAGTTTTGAATTTCCATTTTAGAAAGGGATAAGTCATTTTAAAAGAAATGAATGTTCAATGTAATTTATAATTTTAAAAGGTAAAATGTCAATTTCCATTTTAAAAAAGAGGGATAGGTTTTTAATTAAAATTAATTCTAATTTAAAAGATTTAAAAATAATTTTAATTTTAATTTTTTTGTTTTATTTTAAAATTTGTTTTTTAATTTTTATTTTTTATGTAGTTTTTGTTTTTTTAAGAAGTGTTTTGGGTTTTGATTTTTTTTATATGATTTTTACTTTAATATTTTTTTGTGTGTGTTTTTTACTCTAAACATATGCATAACACTAAACATATGCATCTCAAAATTATGATAATTGTTTATTATCTGAGAGGGCGATGCCCCCGCGGGGCCAAGTCCCATGTGATGTATGTAAGATTTTATTTAAATTATTAATATTATAATTTCATTATCACACAATTTTATTAAATCTTATTAAAATTATTAATAGTTGAAGTTATTAAAATTATGAGCTTATTGCATAAGTCATCCACTACTCTAGTGTGCTTCTAAGGTTACAACAATTATTACTACTTTAGGTTATAACAATTATTTTTATTTTTGAATTTCCATTTTAGAAATGGATAAGTCATTTTAAAAGAAAGGAATGTTCAATGTAATTTTAAATGGTAAAATGTCAACTTCCATTTTAAAAAAGAGGGATAGGTTTTTAATTAAAATTAATTTTAATTTAAAAGATTTAAAATTATTTTTTTTTGTTTCGTTTTAAATTTTGTTTTAATTTTTTTTTTTTGAAGAAGTGTTTTGGGTTTTAATTTTTTTATATGATTTTTACTTTAGTATTTTTTTGTGTGTTTTTTACTCTAAACATATCCATAACACTAAACATATGCATCTGGAGATTATGATAATTTTTTATTATCCTAGAGATTATGATAATTGTTTATTATCCGAGAGGGGGCCCCCGGGGCCAAGTCCTATGTGATGTATGTAAGATTTTATTTAAATTATTAATATTATAATTTCATTATCACACAATTTTATTAAATCTTATTAAAATTATTAATAGTTGAAGTTATTAAAATTATGAGCTCAGTATTGCATAAGTCATCCACCTCTAAGTCATCCACTACTCTAGTGTGCTTTTAAGGTTACAACAATTATTACTACTTTAGGTTATAACAATTATTTTTATTTTTGAATTTCCATTTTAGAAAGGGATAAGTCCTTTTAAAAGAAAGGAATGTTCAATGTAATTTATAATTTTAAATAGTAAAATGTCAATTTCCATTTTAAAGAAGAGGGATAGGTTTTTAATTAAAATTATTATTTTATTTTTTTTGTTTCGTTTTAAATTTTTATTTTTTTTTAATGTGGTTTTTGTTTTTTTAGAAGTGTTTTGGGTTTTGATTTTTTATATGATTTTTACTTTAGTATTTTTTTTTTAATTTTGTGTTTTAGAAAAAGTAAGTTTTTAGATACTTTTAATTTAACTTTAGTCTTTTCCATAAACAAAATATATTTTATTTTTTCCTTAAATAATTTGTGTTTTGTATTTTTTATTTAGGACAAATGGCACAAAAGAAAATCTTCGTGAATATATATGGAACAAGACCTGCAGTAATGGTATCCAAAAGCCCAGTTAGGACCTCCATGAATGCTACGCAACAAAATACTAGCCCAACAAATGAGGTCACAAGAGCAATGAAGAAAGTTAGAGAGTGGAAAACTATCAATGGTGAGAGTGGAATGGAGCATTCTTGGTATCTTAAAGATAAACAAGCCGCCAATGGAGAACAAATAATTTTGTATTGCACTGAATTTGAACATGTCCAAGCAAGCTATCAGTCACTTGGCTTGTTACGAGATATATGTTTGGTGCCAGGAACAGATATTGTTGATACATTAGTGAAACAATCAAAGACATATCTCAAGATTAGATATTGTTTGAATATGAGCAATTATAAAAAGGAAGAAAATTTCAGAGAATTATGTGCAATGATTGTGACAGACATTCAGATGAGGAATGTAAGTTTTCTTATTCTTATTTTTGTAGCATGTATTATTATAAGTTTCATGATAATTGTTAAACCTTATTTAACAATGGAATTGGCGTATTTTATTTTTACAGGATTTTGCTATACGCCTTTCATAAATGTTGGTGGGGATTTATTCTACAGAGAGAAATATCATGGAATTCATCAATTCCTTTCAATCGATAAGGCATAGGAAGGAAGGAAAAAGAAGCAAAGAGTAACAGAAGTTGAAGTTGCAGCAGAAAACAGAGAAGAAGAACAAAGAAGAAATAAAATTCATCATTCTAGAAAGGATAAAAGGATTACATTTGAAGATATGGAAACTGCAGATGAAGATGTCACTGAAATTAATGCCAATGAGGTTACCTATATTCCTCAAAAGAAGACTAAACAACATAAACGCAAAAGAGGTATGGCAAATGATGATTTCATTCCTAGTGATTATGAAGAGATTGTTGAGTTAGATGAAACTCACTTAAATCGTAAAAAGAGGAAAGCAAAGGTTGTTGATGAAGAAGAATTGATAGTTACCTCTAAATATTATGATGGAAGTCCTAAATGTAGCAGAGAAATAATAACACCTGGTGTTGATCTAGAAGATGGTATTATCAAAACAATGCAAAATGCCATTTGAGATCGACTAAAGAGGAACAATTTGGTTGATGATGGCCATACATTTCTATTGAATGTGAAGCAGTTATATAAACCCACAGAAGGCCAAGAAAAAATACCAAATTAGAAAACCACATCAGTTGCATATCCAAAACTTAAAAGTATTGATTAGGCACAATCCATATGCACATGTGGTTGACTACTTAGTTCTTGTTGACCCAATGGAAGTTACTACCAAGGATGCATTTGATCGGTCAAAATGTTTTGAGTATAAATATTATGTGATTGGAGGAAATCATTCTGTAGAGGCTAGAAGAGAATTGCTGCAAGAGTATACCAATAACCCTCTCTTTGAGACAGTCACAAGCACTAATTAATTATCTTATAGATACATTTTCAAATGAAGGAGATTGGGTTTTGGATTTGTTCTCTGGTTCAGGTAAGATTTATGATATAATATTTATGAAATCATACTTCACTCTTTATTATTTTTAATTTATGTTGTTTTACATTATTTACTTTAATTATTTATTTTGTATTTGGTGATTAGGTACAACATTAGCATGTTGCTTACAAAAAGGAAGGAATTGCATAGCCATTGAAAGTGACGCAGTGCAATGCGGTTTTATTCAACAAAGAATAATGATATTCGAACTCTTCCAGATGAAATGCAAGAAATTGGCTTGAGAAAAAAATATTTTAATGACTCAAAGGTGGTAAAAATATCACAGGAACCTCAAGTACAATTAAGAGTACTGCTTGGAAAAGATTACTTTGGAGAACTTGTGGATATTAATAACTCAATGGAAGAGCAACATGAGCCAAATGAGCCAATGGAAGCACGGAATGATGTCCAAGAAAATGATGATGTGTCTATTGAGAATGATGAATTTGGGATATATGACATTGTTGATTAATTTTAGGATTGTAAAGATTTGACTTTCATATTTTAAAATAAGAATAAATATGCATCTATTGTTGTTTTATGATGAATATGCTTTATTATTATTTTTTTACTTTTCTTTTTATGTGATTTAATATGATAGAGAAAATGACACTAAATATTGTAAGTTTTTACTGTAAATCTATAAAAATATCATAAAAAATGTTATTTTTTATTAATTTTTTCCATTTTTTTGTTCAATTTTGTCCATAAAAACGTTTTATGTGACACTTATTTATAGTGGAAAGCTTCCAAAATGTATAGATTTTTTCTTATAAGTTGCTTGAAATGTATAGTTTTTTTTCTAAATATTTAAAAATAGTGTTATTTAGCTACAATTATTTGTTATATATTGAAGAAAAAATAAAAAGTGTGTTAAAAATACAATTTTACACTATATTTAAAAACTATGGCACCATCCCTGGATGGGGTGTTTTAGGGATCAACGCATGGACAGACTATGGGGAGGCCATCTAGCCAGACGTCCGGCCACCTGGCGCAGTCTCAGACATGCCCCCCTATGACCATCACCTCATGGGAATAATTCCCTCGCCACCACTCCTTAGACCTCACACGAGGCAAGCTTGTCACACATTCATGACACTCAGCTTCGTGGGAGATTTCATGGTGGAGGGACGGACACCTCCGTAGTCCCATCAGCTACTCAGCGATGAAGCTCCTAAGTCAAAG
The DNA here is from genome assembly GCA_032191745.1 of Picea mariana. Taxonomy (NCBI): domain Eukaryota; kingdom Viridiplantae; phylum Streptophyta; class Pinopsida; order Pinales; family Pinaceae; genus Picea; species Picea mariana. The sequence continues at coordinate 20,642 of JASDQU010502939.1, read as the reverse complement.
CATGGGCGCGTCGAGACTCATTTGCTCCTTCAACCTCTTCATCTTTGTATCTCCATGGTTTTTTATTTCACCTTCTCTCCCTGGTGTGAGCTTTACTCGGCCTCCAAGACTCCGAGTTCACGCTATCTTCTCGGGTTTTGCTAGTTTGGTGCGAGCTCAACTCGGCCTCCAGGACTCTTATTTCGCGCTTCTCTCCTCGGCTTTTGTTGGTTTGGACCAACGTATTGCACCTTCTACGTGCTTTCCATGATAGGTTACGTGGGGACAACTCCATGCCTCGTCTTAGGGGAAAATACAAAAGAGGGGCAGCTTGGTATGCGGCCAGAGGAAGAATTGAGCGTGACTGTGGGTCTCCCCCTGTAACTAATGGCCTCCCCGTATTAAATCGAATCGAAGCTCCCACCCCAGCTCAGCCTTTTCGTGAGAACACCCCGGACCTCTCCCCGCTCTCGAACCCTTATTCTTGTCTAATTGAATGGTTTGACATCTTCATAAATTCGCTTGGCTTCGCTCCTCCTCCCCCCTCCCCTCCTCGTTGCCCTCCACCTCCTCCCTCTCCCCCTCGCCATCATCCTCCTCCACCTCTAGTCAATTCCTTTATTCCCCTCACTTCCACCCCCTCCTCTGTTTGTCCCTCCTCCTCCTCCGNCTTCTTCTTTCGTCAGGTGTGCAGACAGAGCAGCTCTCGAGGAATCCTTGGACGACCTCAAGAATGGTTTAGGGGATGTCAAGACCGTCTTGGATCGAGATAGGCTCGACATAGACAACTTGCAGGTGCGCCAAGCCTTCGTCGGGCCAAGGTTCGATCCAAGAATTAGTTAATCATGCTTCTGGTTTATGTTTTTTGTTTTACCACTGTATCCATGGGAGGTCGGCCAGCTATGTAGAGCTTGGTCTCAGTTTTTTCTTCTAATTATAGCACTCAGGATTATGCTCTACGTGGCACCATAGTTATTTCTTCTGCATGTTTTACACTTACATTTTGGACAATTGGCAGTTGTGGTTTCCCACCAGGGCACTATTGCCACATTTGAACAAGCGAGATAAACATATGTAATTTCCTTCTTTTACAGACTCTAATACAATTTTATAACTTACAAAAAAAACAAAACTATGCCACCATGAATTGAATATAATGAGACATAATTGTATGAAAAAACTTAATTTCAAAAACGTGAATCATATATAAGATTTTTATAACTTTTTTAGTATCATTAAAAATCATAAAAAAAGAACATTAGTAAAAAGAAAAAATAAAGGATTTAGAAAAAATTGAATATAGTTGGAAAACAAACATTTAAAAAACAAAAACAAAAATGATTTAGGAAAATTTGAAAACTGTTCAAAAAACAAGAATTTTAGAAACAAAATGTGGATCCGTTATAGACAAGAAGATTTAAAATATCAAAAAACTACCTCAAAATGAAAAGGGGTGCTATCGGTAGCACCATTTTTCAAAATGTCGTAAAAAATGGGACCCTTAAAAAACGAGTACTCGGAAAAGTTCTCGTTAAGTTGGTAATATTGTTTATTATGTCAAAATATTTTCTCAAGTCAAGAAAAAAAACACATAAAATTAGTTTTATTATTGCGGCACTCCTCCCGAATGATCCTAGGAGTAACATGGTGGTCCCCAATTAAATGATATCTCTAAAATCAGACTTAACCTTTAGTTCTTTTTCTTTGACTTTCTAACCATAGAATAATCTTTTTTATAAATTTTAATAAATTAGAATGTTTTATTAAATTATATATATAATATTCATAAATATGTAATTATGTGTGAAATATTTAATCAACCAAATTTATATTTAAGATTATATTACATAATTTTTATGAAATAAGAAGAAGAATACTTAATATCAAATTTATATATTTAAAATTATATTATATATTTATTAAGTAATATGAAGTTTTTTCAAAAAATGTATTAATTAAATTGGTTTTATATATCTTATAATAATTTATAAATTTATTTAAATTATATAAAATTTAATAAATAATAAAATGTTATATAGAGAAAAAATGATTTTGTATTAATAAAAAAAAAAAGTGCAACAAAGCTATAGAGGAGTTACATCCAAGACTAATTCTAAGTTCTTATACAGTAACAAAATGCCTTGTTTATCTACGAGCTTATTATGTTTTGTTTGTCTACAAGCTTATTATGAATTCTAAATACATATGAAGGAAAGATTTCCTAGCACTTATAAATGGTATAGATTCTATAAAATAAACCTAGAATATTTAGAAATTTATAAAACAAAAGAACTTAACAAAATGCATGTTGATTGACCACTTTTTCCATTGTTTCATTGGCAAGGTTTGAATCTATCTTTGCTATCTCCTTATCATCGGTGAGTTGATGCACTATCTCTTCTTCTCGAGGCCCTCCATAATTTGAATTTACAAACTACACCTAATTTGATGCTCGTGATTGGTCTCCCTTATTCAAATTGACAACCATATTCTGAAGCATACTACATCTGGCCTCCAAGATAGTGATTTGACACTTTTATTGGACAAGTGTGCCCATGATTGTTGTTACTTGAGTGACTACATGTTGTTCATTTTCATGTTGTATAGATTGACATGTTCTATTACTTTAAATGGATTCTTCCTAATTTCTTCTCATTTCCTTCTATTCCATGTAGTCCATGATGAATTTTAGGCAATGTAGACTCCAAACCTCCCATAGATACTCTATTCATCGAGTTGCCCAAATACTAATTTCTTCTTGCAAACTCATGTGTTTCAGAGTAGGAATCGAATTAGGCTTCAATGTACCCAACAAAGGAGACCTAGGAAAATTCACGGGAAACAATGAGAGAAAACTTCTCCCAAAAGGAAAGACAGAAAAATAAACAAAATCCCCAACACCTGAAGTATACTCTGAATTCATGACCATCCAACCACATGGAAATATAATGTTGCTTTCACAAAACAAAGCCCTATCCAAATTCACATACACTTGAAATAGAGAATCCAAGAAATCCTCTGGAATAAGATAGAGAAACACCAAGTGGGCTTCCATAGGAAAATTCAAACCAAGCAAGTAAAAACTCCCCTAGTCTCGTAAACATGGGAGGAGGTTCATTGGTGCTCTGTAGCACAAAACCAATCAAATAGACAACCCAAAGGAGTAAACATACCTCAACAAAAACCATTGTCAACCTAGTAACCAGAGCCTCCATAGTCGCATTACAAGCCAATAATCCATGATCCCACCATGACAGCAGAATAAACTTGGCATAAGTTCATAATGATGCGGATTCAGGGATCTCGACATGTGAAGAAGAGGTTATGGTCTCTTCTCATAAATCCCCTTGCTATATGATCAATTATCCACGTGTTAAACCATGTGTGGGTAAATTATGAATATTACCATTGAAGTTAATAACCCCCTCTTTTAGGAGGGTGGCTTGATAGCAAATCCATCCACAACTCTATTATTTTCCTGAAGCACTTGAAATAATTTGATAAGTTAATGAATTTGAACGATTCGTTTTTTGTTTTTTCTAACACTAAGTTTAGGAGATTATCCATTATTATTGCATTCGATACCATTTTACCAATGATAATGTTCAAATTATCGACCACTATCAAAGATTGATTGCTAGATTCAATGGCTAATTTCGAGTCTTACAATAATGCATAAATTTTTACTATGTTGTTATTGGAAGAAATACCAAGTCCCCATCTAAACTATGATTTTATTCTTCCTCCAAAATTCATGATAACCCCTCTCTCACCTCCACCTCAAAATCAATCTAAAATGTATCAAGTAATAAAATATTTCATTTAATTATTTATATAAAATATTCAATATTAAATAATATAATGTTTATTCAAATTATAAAATTATAAAATAACAAGATGTATCATTTAATCGTATAATAAAATATTCAATATAAACTAATAACATGTTTACAAATTTTTTTAAAACTTATATTAATATAGTTAATCTCAATTATGGAAGAAGTATATATATATATGTCCAATTCAATAATAACAGTGTTTAAAAAAATTTAGAAATTTATATCAATATGGGTAAAGTCAATTCTGGGAGATAAGTCTATATATGTTCAATTTTAATTTTAAGATGTTGAGCGTTTTGCCCATTCCCAAAACTTCTAATTACTCAAAATGACTTTCAAAACTGGAAATATAACAAACTAAAAATATATGAAAATGTGTCAACAATACAGAGCTGACTAAATGGCCATTGTCGTTACTTGTCATCATCGATGAAACCGCTTATTTCTTCTTTTGGACAGCCGTGATCCATGAGGCACCATTGGGTTTTCCATCTTGATCTTCCAATTTCATTTTGATTGGGTGTGGGTGTGGTTGGTTAACTAATGATTATTAGTTTTTATTTTATTTTGGTTTAGTTTAATTGTTTTTTTATAACAAATTTGGTAATGTATATTTTGGTAAAATTATAATTTTACATTTAAATTATTTTTCCCTATTAATAAAATGTTCAATATTAAATAATATGATGTTCATTTAAATTATAAAATAATAAAATTAAATAAAATTTATGAATTTAAAATACAACATATAACAAACAGATAAATAAATAGTTCAATTACAAAAGTTAAATTACATCATTTTCTAAAAAATTCAAAGTGTTCTTATAAATCTATGTACATAAAAAAAAATTAGATAAATATTTGATGATTATTTATATTTATATAAATAAAAATAAAAACAAATAAAAATAAAATAAAAACATTCTTCAAAAATTATTATTAATCTGCATTTAGGTTAAAAAGTATTTGATCTTCATTTATATTTAAAAAAGAAAATTGTGAGACGCCTTTTCAAAAGCTTATAGCTACAATGGGGAAATCCAGAAAGGCCCAATCCTCACTATTTGTGAAAAATTTGGACATTATACCTAAAGTTTCTCTTGCAACTTCCAAAGGCTTATTGCTACAATGGGGAAATCCATAAAGACCCAACTCTAATGATTTGTGAAAAAATTGGACAATGTACTTAAAGTTTATCTTCCCACTTCGACCTCACATCATATGGGTTTGGCATTGGCAAATCTAGGATTAATAGGATAGTTCACTAGGATCTCGCTATCACTAAGAATCTTAACAATTTGGGTTTAAAAAAATTGGCAAGGTTTGTTAAGAGAAGTTGACCCGCTGCTTTTGTGGGTGAGGATTTTATGTTTTTTTGTTAGAAAATAAATAAGATAGAGATTTGATTTTAAAAGCGGGTTGTATTTCTGTGGATTTAGGGATGTGTATTTGAATTGTTGGACGTCTTATTTCAACCCAAAGCAAGACAAGACATCGTTATAGCAATTCCTATCTGGGTTTGTTTACCCCATCTCCCACTACATTGATGGAATGAAGATACTATGAGAAGTATTGGGAACTCTTTAGGTTGTTATATAGATAGCATTGAACCAAGAGATCATATGTTTTCTTGTTCTAGAATGTGTCGAAGTGGGCCTAGAAAAGGGGTTCATAGAGGCAATCCTTCTTAAAATGGACACATGGAGCCATTTGCAACTATGTACTACGAGCAATTACCTTTCAAGTGCAAAATATGCAATGAATATGGCCATTTTGCAAAAGATTACAAAAAAATAAAATCATCATACCCAATCTTCTGAGCACGAAAAGTAGATCAATGGAAATTGGCGAAAAGGAAGAACCATGAGAAACAAGTTCCACAATCCATGGGCCCCAAAGCAAGTATGATGCCCACTAGACCATTGAATCCCTCAAGATAAAGTCAAGAGTAGACTCGCACAGTCGAACCCACAAAAATGGTGCATCCCATGGGAGAAGGACCTAGAGTTACATCAAACATGAATGAAGTTTTGGCTCAAACTAAGCCCTTGGCATATTCAGAATTATTGGTAACATCTCAAAAAGGCCCTTCGTTTATGTCTTCCCAAATCCCTATTTTGGAAGAAATAGGATTACCCAAATCGAGGAAACATCTCAAAAATCCCCTGCATTCTCGTCCCCTCAAATTCATATATTGGAAGAAATAGGATTATCTCCAAATGAGGTGGGATCAAGCTCAAAGAATTTGGAATAAATTGACCCAATTCCATATCAAGCACAATCTTCATCATGAATGCTCACACAAAAGAAGGCACATCAACACGTTGAAGAGGAAATAAAAGAAGAAGTAGATTTTGAACATTGGTAAGTAATGCATATTGTCTCCTAGAATTGTAGGGATATGGGCAATCGGACAAAAGCAAAGTCACTAAGAAATCTCATTAAACAAGAAAAACCCTATATCCTTCTCATCCAAGAGACGAAATTAGAGGACAATGAAGCAATGAGAATATGTAAAGCACGATGGAAAGCTAGTGAAGCAATGAAAGTTAGCTCTAGAGGTGCATCTAGAGAATTATGTACCATGTGGAATAGATTTATTTT
>JASDQU010502938.1:38967-51976 GCA_032191745.1 Picea mariana | reverse complement strand
TCGGATCCTGTAGCGAATGGACGCTACAATACAACAAAACTACTTTGTTTCCCGTGGATAAAAACTTTTAAACACTGAACATTTCACACATGATTTGACAAGATAGACTGTGTGGACATTGTGCGAGGTTAACTGCCTTTCCTGTGGCAAGTACGAACGCTCACCAATTTCTTGACATTTTTCTTGACAAACTAAACCGATTCAACAAAACATATGAAAGATACGGACACCATTACAATGTCGCGCTGGGAACGGTTGAGATATCAGACCAAAAAGGTCTATGAAAAGGAAGACACTGCAACTGTGCTCATCCAAAGCAAGGGTGATATCGGTTAATTGAGCAAAATACTCACACTGCTTTTCTAATAATATGGGATTGGATATCGATAATGAAAAGAGTATAAGCAGACGCAACGAAGCGATTCCAGACTCAAGTCAGATCCGATCTGTGGCCCGAACCAAAAGCACAAGCACATGATTCTTTAGATGAAAAGCGATCCTCGGGATGGTTGCCCTAAGAATGGATTTGGATATTTTTGTTTATGCTTGATTATTGAATTTTTCCAGATAACAACAACACTGAGGGACTGAAAGAGACAAATATTTGATGTATGCAATGCCAAACCTAGAATACTGTCAGAGATTAATCATTTCACTGCCTTATGATGGCCAAATACCATCACCACCATGATTTAATTTTTTCCTAAGTGGAAGGGGCAAGTTTTGTTCCTATAAATACTTGAATCTTATTCTTATTGTAATCTGTACACAGAGGGTGACACAAGAGCTTGAAAGCAAATTTTTTTTGAATCAAATCGGTTATTCCCTGTTTTGGAGGTTTGCTCTGCGTTTTAATTTTTTGTTATTGAGTTTGTAAACTCATTTTATTTGTTGATAAATTCATTTTTGAGTAAACGCAGTAAATTTTTTTGTTTTTCTAATTACGAACTCGGTCATTTATTTATTCCGAGTTTATTTGTTAGAGTGTGTGATTTTAAAAGGAGATTAAATACAAAAATGATATCTCATATGCTGGGAGCTCCTTTCCTTTACCAAACACCGAAACCCGAAATTGTTCGGCCCCCACATTCCATTCGCATTTTCGCCATTCGAGAGTTGTTGTGTGTTGGTGTTTGGCATTTGTAATCGCAAACCCCGAAACTCAAAGTGCTGGGCCCACAACCTTTTCTCATTTCGGGATTCGGCAAACAGCGTGGTCTTTTGTTTTTGTATTCGACATTTGTAATTGCCGAAACCCGACTGACCTTCGTTTTTTCACATTTGGTATCAGAGCCTGTAGTTTATCCATCAATTGCTTAGTTCATTGCAGATTATTCCTGTTAGTGCCAAAAATTTTATTCTCATATTTTTTTGCGTGAAGGTTTATTTAATTTCTGTCAAATTTTATAAATGGTTGCGTCTAGTAGTAGTTCTTCTCAGATTCAGGTTCCTGTTTTGAGCGAGAAGTCATATGATTCCTGGTACATTTGGATGAGGACGATTCTGAGTTCTCAGGATTTGTGGACTTATGTTATTGATGGTTATGCTGAGCCAGTTGATGTTGCAGCAGAATTGGCTCTGTCTAATGCTGACCATGTTTCGCTGAAGGAAAACAGGAAGAAGGATAATAAAGCTCTTGGATTGATCCAGCAAGGATTAAATGAATCCATTTTTATGAAGATTGTTAGTGTTGCATCTTCAAAGATGGCTTGGGACATTCTTGAAACCTGTTATCAAGGGGTGTCCAAGGTGAAGACAGTCAAGTTGCAGAACTTGAGAAGGGATTTCAAAAATCTGAAGATGAAGGATAACGAAAGTGTTGATACTTTCATGACTCAAGTAATGAGTGTTGTGAACCAGCTCAGGCAGTATGGAGATGATGTTGAGAATAAAAGAGTTATTGAGAAAGTGCTGAGAAGTTTGCCCAAGAAGTTTGAGCCTGTTGTTGTTCCCATAGAGGAATTTAAAGATTTAAGTTTAATGCAAATTAATGAGTTAATTGGTTCTCTTGTTGCTCATGAATCTAGGATATCTAGATATGAAGAAGGATCATTAGAGCATGCTTTCAAATCCCAACTGTATGTTACCAGAGCCAGAAGCAAAGGAAGGTCTTATAATCGTGGAAGAGGAGGTTGATTTTCTGGTCCAAGGGACAACATAAATGAATCAATGTCTAAGGAGAAGTCTCAGCAGAACCCTCCTAATTTAAGAGGTCATAGAAGCAAACCCTGGAAAAAAGAAAATTAGAGGTATGATAAAACCAAAGTGCAATGTTATTATTGTAAGAAGTTTGGGCATTTTGCTAACAAATGTTGGAAGAAACAGGTAGATGTTGGAAATCAGTCTGCACATATTATAAATGAGTCTGAGGATCATCAAAATATTGTGTTTTTGACTTGTAATGTCACTTAGGAAAGTGCTGGTGATATTTGATTTTTGGATAGTGGTTGCAGTAACCACATGACTGGTAATAAGGAATTATTTTCTTCTATTGATAGTAGTATTCAATCTGAAGTCAAACTGGGAAATGACTGTAAGGTTACAGTCAATGATAAAGGTATAGTTCCAGTCTACACTAAGAATAATCAGAGAAGAAATATTGATTATGTTTATTTCATGCCAGGTTTAAAATGCAATCTTATTAGTGTTGGACAGCTGCTGGAGAAAAGGTACAGAGTGTTCTTTAAGAACAAGGAACAATTGATTGCAAGAGTAGAGATAACCAAGAATAGGATGTTTCCACTTGTTATGAGAAATGATTTGAGTGGTTCTTTGAATGTTTATAAAGTTGGAAGTTCAGATGAATCTTGGTTATGGCATTTGAGATATGGTCATTTACATTTTGGTGGCTTAGATCTGTTACAGAAGAAGCAAATGGTAAAGGGGCTACCCTGTATTCAACAACCTACAAGATCTTGTAAGAGCTGTATACTTGGGAAGCATCACAGAGAGAAATTTGTTTCAGGTGTTTCCTACAGAGCAAAAGCTCCATTGGAAATTGTCCACACAGATTTATGTGGACCTATCCAAACACCTTCTTTAACTGGTTGTGTTTATTTTATGAATTTCATTGATGATTTTAGTAGGAAGACTTGGTTGTATTTATTGAAACAGAATTCTGAGGCCTTTGATGTTTTTAAGAAATTTAAGTCTATGGTTGAGAATGAGAGTGGTCAAACCATTAAGATCCTCAGGTATGACAGAGGAGGTGAGTATAAATTGAATGAATTCATTGAATTTTGTGATCTTCATGGAATTAAAAGGCAGTTTATTGCTCGATATACTCCACAGTAGAATGGAGTGGCTGAAAGGAAGAATCAGACCCTCATGGATATGGCTCAAAGCATGTTGAAAGAGAAGCATCTTTCAAATGAATATTGGGGAGATGTGGTTCTTTGCTCTGTTTTTATCTTGAATAGAAGTCCGATCAAGACCGTGAGGGATCGTGTACCTTAGGAAGCTTGGTATGGTAAGTCTTGTAATGTTTCTCATTTCAGAATTTTTGGATGTGTTGCATTTGCGCATGTACCTGCAGAAATGAGGAGAAAGTTGGATGACAGAAATGAGAGATGTATCTTTGTTGGATACAGTGAAGAATCTAGAGCATATAAACTCTACAATCCCATCACCCAGAAATATGTAATCAGCAGAGATGTTTAGTTTAAAGAAGATGAAGCCTGGGATGGAAGTATTGACAAATCAATTTCAGAGGGAGCTGTGTTACCCCATGAAGATGATGATAGAGATGAGCAGAGTGAAGAAGATGGACAGATGGTTCCACATGCACATACGCCTACAACAAGAAGTCCAACAAGGCTAGCACCAGATTTCAGCCCATCTCAATTTAGAACCCCAAGAACTCATGAGCATGGTGAGCCATCTGGACATGGTGGACATCAAACAGATTCACAGGTAAGAAGTGAATTAGATCCTACTTTAGCTTCATTGAAAAATAGATTTAAAGGACAAAAACTAGAAGTTTAAGAGAATTATATGATCAGAATGAAGAGGTAGATCAGATTTCAAATTTTGCATTTATAGCTTATGATCCTGTAAGTTATGATGAAGCTGCTAAAGAGGATCTCTGGATAAAAGCAATGGATGAGGAGATTGATTCCATTGAAAGGAATAACACTTGGGATCTTGTCAATTTACTTGAAAGCAAGAAAAGTATTGGTGTTAAGTGGGTTTTTAAGACTAAGCTAAATGCATAAGGTGATATTGAGAAGTACAAGACAAGACTTGTAGCTCAGGGGTTTAGTCAGCAACCCGGTATTGATTACAATGAAACCTTCGCTCTTGTAGAAAGGATTGACACAGTAAGGATGGGCTTAGCTATTGTAGATCAGAATAGATGGATCATGCATCAGATGGACATCAAGTCTGCATTTTTAAATGGATATTTGGAAAAAGAAGTTTATGTAAGACAACCTCTGGGTTATGAGATTGATAAGCATAGAGATAAGGTTTACAAGTTAAGGAAAGATTTATATGGATTGAAGCAGGCATCCAGATTTTGGTATAGAAGGATTGATGAATACCTAATCAGTGTTTGATTCAGCAGAAGTCCAAGTGAACCAACTCTGTATACAAAGGTGGACCAGAAAGGTAAAATTTGGATTGTTTTTTTGTATGTTGATGACCTGATTTTTACTGGAGATCTATCAGTAGATGATTTTAAGAATGCCATGAAAATGGAGTTTGAGATGGCTGATTTAGGTTTGATGAAATTTTTTCTTGGAATCGAAGTGGATCAATCTGATGATGGCATTTTCATTTGTCAAACTACCTATGCAAATGAAGTGCTGAAAAGGTTTAGAATGATGAATTGCAAGCCAGCTGCAACACCAATGGAAAATGGTGTTAAACTGAGCAGGTATGATGAAGGATGATATGTTGATCCAACCTTGTATAAGAGGCTGGTTGGAAGCCTTATGTACTTAACAGCAACTAGACCTGACATTATGTTTGCTGTGAGTTTTATTTCCAGATTCATGGAAACTCCGAAGAGTATTCATTGGCAAGCAGGAAAGAGGATCCTGAGATATGTTGTTGGAACAACTAATTTTGGTATCGGATACACATCAAGATTAAACCTTGAGTTGATCGGATATACTGATAGTGATTTTGTAGGTTCCATTGATGACAGGAAAAGCACATCTGGGTATATTTTTAGTCTTGGATCTGGAGCACTGGCATGGGCATCAAAGAAACAACCCATTGTGACTCTATCTTCCACTGAGGCAGAGTATGTTGCAACAACTATAGCTGGATGTCAAGCTATATGGATGAGAAGGGTCTTGAATGAATTGTTGCATAACCATAATGATGCAACCTAGATTGTCTGTGATAATAAATTTGCCATTGCATTGTCAAGAAATCATGTTTTTCACAAACAAAGTAAGAACATTGATACAAGGTATCATTTCATTCGAGAGCTCGTAACTGGTAAGGAGATTTATGTTCAGTTATGAAGATATGAAGAACAATTTGCAGACATTTTTACAAAGCCTTTGGGAAATGAATTGTTTAAAAAACATATAAGTAATATTGGGGTCTGCAAGCTGTAATGCATTGTTTACAACATTTTTTTTTACATATTTTAGTTTGTTTTTCCCAAATGATTAAGAGGGATTATGTCAAAGATTAATCATTTCACTACCTTATGACGACAGATCGGTGTTCATCTTGACCCTTCGAGACGTGAGGGTTCACTGTCAAGCGGTGGCCGCCTTAGCCTTTGCAGGCCACCAAATACCATCACCACCTTGATTTAATATTTTCCTAAGGTCGAAGGGGCAAGTTTTGTTCCTATAAATACTTGAATCATATTGTAATCCGTACACAGAGGGTGAGACAAGAGCTTGAAATAAATTTCTTGAATCAAATCGGTTATTCCCTTATTTGGAGGTTTTCTCTGCGTTTATGATTTTCTGTTATTGAGTTTGTAAACTCATTTTATTTCTTGATAAATTCATTTTTGAGCAAACACAGTAATTTTTTTGGTTTTACTAATTACGAACCCGGTAATTTATTTATTAAGAGTTTATTTGTTGGAGCGTGTGATTTTAAAAGGAGATTAAATACAAAATTGATATTTCGGCATTTGGGACTTGCTCCTTACATATGCGTGGAGTTCCTTTGCTTTACCAAACAACGAAACCCAAAATTATTAAACCCACACCCTAATCGCATTTCGCAATTCAACATTTCTTATTTCATTTTGTTTGTGCGTCAGGTGTTCGTAAACCCCGAAATCCTGAACCCCGAAACCCCGAAATCCCGAACCCCAATTCCATTTGCATTTTCTTCATTCGGGAGTTGTTTTGTGTTGGTGTTTGGCATCTGTAATCGCCAAACCCTGAACCACGAAACCCAAAGCGCTGGGCCCACAACCTTTTCTCATTTCGGGATTCGACAAAGAGCGTGGCCTTTTGTTTTTGTATTCGGCGTTTGTAATCACCGAAACCCAATTGACCTCTGTTTTTTCACAAATACCTCAGAGCACAATATAGCACTTTCAAGATCTTAATGATTAATACTCAAAACGAAAACGAAAAAGAAAACAAAATTTAAAAGAGCATAGTGGTGGGCGTCCTCTACCACTAGAATGGTGCTGCAAAAGTTACAGTGCATGTAGCACAACTTCTCAGCAACAGAAGAATCAATACAGTCACACATCACTGAAGCACAAAATACCCCCGAAGAGATTAACCCTGCATAGGAAAGAAATAACCAACTAGCTTCTCTTAGGGGAAATTGCTTAAATAAAAGGATTAGGTTTTCTGGCGATTCAAGAGCATATCTAAGACAAAATAACAATGAAATGCAACTGGAATTGAATCTTGTGATTAATGGGATAGAAAATTGATCACCATGTTTAAAATATGAGCAAAAAAACAGACTTAACCTCAGCTTAGACACATACTCTCTGCTTATTGAAATCCATCGAAACTTTTATTTCATCATTTGTGGAAACCTCAGATCGAAAGAGAGCCGAACCTGCAGTGCTGAGGGTTAGGATTTTATAAAATAAAATACTGTCGAGAATAAAAAGGCTAGATTGTGCCATAGTAAGAAGGCCAGCAAAATGCCAAAGGCCAAAGGCTAGGTATTATCGCCAAAAATGAAGCTTTGAAAAGTAGATTGTTTACCCTGCCTATTAATTGAAATGCTTACTGTTAATTGATAGAATTATATGACAAAGAACCCTCTTGAGGACAAAGGATTCAAATGCTCGTATACTGTTAATCGTTCCCATGAAGATAAGCCACAGGTTCTTTAACTTAAAGGAATGCCAAACATGGCAATGCTTCACATCCATAAAAGCTTGGTCGCTGGTATTAGTAGAATTAATCCATGCTAATTACTTGACAAAGGTTTTATATACATATTAATTATTAAACTAACTATTAAAGGTGACAATGAGTGTGTAGGGAAGTAATTTTTTAATCATATTAAGTAAATGTGAAAAAGTATACAAGAAAACAGGCGCATTTACAAATACAAGGAAATTAATAACATTAAATCTCATTTATTGATTTCGGTGTAAGAGGAAGAATATGCCAGCATCTTCAATTGTAGACCATAAGATTGGAATTTGTAATTAAAAAGATCATTAAAGCATCGATTCCAATAGGGGGATGCCAATATAAGAAATGGAGATGGAGGATCAATATAGGTTGAATATATGTTATTCTTCGCAGGTCAAAACACATTTTTAACAAACATCATCCACATAAATGCAATGTAGGTTGGAAATATATTCTTGAATTTGAAGCATTTCAATGTGATTAGAAGGATTTGAATACATAAATGCAATGTAGGTTGGAAATATATTCTTGAATACATAGTGCTCTCTGCATAGAGGATTTATATATAAATAAAAATCTATTTTTCCTCTCTACAAAGATTACTGCCAATAATTAAATCTACAATATTTGGGCTTAGTAGAATGCTTTTTGTGTAAAGAGTCAACCCATAGAAATGGGAATCTAATAAGAAGTATTAACTCAAATAGACTCATAGGAATGCAGTTTAGTTCTAGAACTCCACCATTTGCAGTCCTCTATTATCCTTGAGGTCAAGTATTTGATAGACTTATAGAACAAGTCCACAAAATCTGCCAAAATTTGAATTTTCTTTTCTCTAATATGGCAAGGTTCATTGGATATAACCATGCAATAAGAGAACGATGGATATAAATATGATCTAAGTTACGATGAATAGGGAACTGAACCTGTGCAGGAGAGGAAATAGAGCATATGCGTGGGAAGATTTGAAGGAGTCCGATCTGCGGTGTAGAGGAAGGTGCTGGTGGTAAATTAAATTACGTCCACCAACTCCCTGTTGCCAACATAGGGGGGACAACGGCAGGTGGGAGAAAATGTAGGAATGACTTGCTAATGGAGTTTGGAGACAGGTCGGAGATGGGCGTGCTGAAAATGGTACGTATACTGTATACCGTGGTCAAAAAACTCAAAAGTAGAACATTAAGCTTACTCAATGTTACGTATACTGTGGTCACATCAGATGAAAATCACTTTGTCATGGAGTGCCCTATGTATACCCAAATTAGATCTCAATTTCAAAATATATGTCATAACGCTAACCTTCATAACATTCCAAGTCATCAAAACTATAGTGATCTTGGAACGCTTCTAAAAATGGATATGGTGATAAAAAGTTATATTATGATGTATGTATTTTAAGATTCTCATATATGTCAAGACAAGAATAAATTAAAAAGAGTAAGCAATATTAATGTGCAAGCTGTATAAAGCACATTCCTTCATAATAATGTGTTTACACATTTTTGATTAAATTCTTTATGCGTACCACAGTCCTTGACTTGGTAGGGGAAGGAAACTTGGGCCTTAGGCCATAGAGGTTTCTTATATGTATCAAGGTCCCATACCAACACCTCAAACCACCACACTTGACCTATGCATGGGGATATTAATGACATTGGGAAAACTTCAACACTAGGTATTATTCTGAGGGCCTTGGACATTGGTTGTGGAGGAATCCCTATACTTAAGCCGTAAAAGAATATTCTAAACATATAGTTGAATAACAATGCCTCAAACTACCACATGTGACATACCGAGGGCATATTTGTATTCAGAGTAGGGATATGAGAATTGTTAGAATATTTGGAGCACTAGTTATGAGTCTCAAGGCCCTTGACATGGTCATGGGAGGAAACGTAGTGATTAGACCCTAAACTAATTTTTTTGGAATACATGGCTATGAAAAAAACCTCAAACCACCACAAAATCCCTCTCAAGGTTATCCTTCCTTTGATTAGGGATATGGATTCCATCAAGGGATATTTGATATTAGGTACATGATTCTTTGGGCCCCAAACATATTTGAAGGAGGAAGCCTAGGACCTACACCATAAAGGAAGACTCTAACCATCAAGGTTAAAGAAGGTACAAGTGGGGATATTGACGATATTATCAAGTATTTAGAACTAGGTATGGGTCCTAGGGTCTTGGATATGGTTAGGGGGGGAACCCAAGTCTTAGGCCATAAATGAAGATTATAGGAATTAAGTTCCAAGAAAAACACATGACCTATGAAGGGGATATTTGGCTTCTAGGTGGATTTTTGTGCACCATTACAATTTTCAAGCATGAGTTATGGGTCAAGGGTTCCTCAAAATGGTGGCAAGAAGAATCCTATGCTTTAGGCCTTTAAGGAATAATTCATGCATCCAGGGCGAAGACCAACACCTTGAATGCACACATGACCTCCCAAGTGTATCCTTTTCCTCTTAGTTGGTATATTGGGACCATTAGAGCTTTTGGATAAGTAGGTATCAGTCTGAGGACCTTGACCAAGGTCAAGTGATAAAACTTGTTAATTAGGCCTAAAAAATAGCTTACGGGGCTCAATAGAAATCAATAACTCCTCAAACAACCACAAATGATCTATCTGTGGGATATTTGTCCTTTGAGTTGCAATATGGACACCATTAGAAGTTTTTGGGCACCAAATATAGGTTGTGGGGTATTAGAAATGGTCAAAGGATGAAAATTGAGCCATAGGATTGAAAGTAAGCTTCTAGACATCAAACTCCAAGAACAAAGCCTTGAACCACCACACATAATGTCTTGAGAATATAATCTCTCTCTTAATTGGGATATGGGCACCATTAGAAGGTTTTGAGATCTAGGTATGAGTCACATTTCCTTGACCATGGTTGGGGGAGGAAACTTAGGCCTTAAGCCCTAAAGGTAGCTTCTAAGGTTGAAGGGAAATGAATGAGGACTTGAACCACCTTTCTCAGTTCCTTGTAATTAATGCACACGTGCCATTTCCCATTTTTCTTTGGCACAATAACTAAAGGTGAGATACACTTACTATTAGAAATAGGATAAATAAAGTTTACATTAAGCAACTTCTCTAGTTCCTCTTTCACTATAGTCCTCATAGAAAGATTAATCCTCTATTGAGGTTTCCTGATAGTTATGGAATCCTCCTTTATATATATAGATAGATAGATAGATAAGTTCGGATGTATTCCTTTCATATCAATATAGTCTCAAATGAATGCTCTATTTTTCTTCTACGAGATTTTGACAAGTTGATCTTGCCTAGAGGGTTCTTGTGTATAGTTGATGTTCAAATTTTTTCCTAAGTAAATCTCAATTGGTAAGCTATGATTCTCAAGGATGGAATCTAGGGGAACTATTGGGTCGAATTGTTGTGCCAATTAAGCCAATGAGCAAGTCTCCTAATTAAAAATTCTTAAAATATGTCCAAGTGATGGATATGTAGGATGCCTAGATACGTGAGAGTGTGATATAAAAGTGAAAATAAGGTCATCCTTAGTATATCTGCTGAAGTTCAAGGCTTGGTCCAAGGTAAGAACAAGCTAAATGGTTTCTTCATCACTTTATTCTATGTAAGGAGGATTTTTTGAATCAGGAGAAGGTTTAGTAGGGTGATAGAGAGTGATTTTTTAGTGGTCTTTCCATGTGATATAGTCATATCTCCTTACCTACAACCAATATATGCATCAACCATGGCTAGCCAGGGGCTACCCAAAATTAATGGATACCCTCCTAAGTTATCCTTTGGTTACAATATCATAAAGTCGATTGGATATTCCCATGAATCTATAGAAACAACTACATCTTATAAACCCCCCTATGGTTTGACTATTGACCTATCATCTAACTAAAGAACTATGGGAGTTGAATGTAGACCAAGTAGTTTAATATTTTCCATTGTTTCTTTGTTCATCACATTGATAGTTTCCCCTAAGTCAATCAAGATGTTAGGAATTGAAGTGTTATTAATATTAACACTAGAAACTGGACTTCTAGGATCTGCATACTTATCCATGATTTTTTTTCCTAACATTAGATCAACCAATTTACTGATCACATGGATAGTCTTAGGGTCCTTCTTCTTTCTCCTTGGTTTTCTTAGGAAAAGTTCTCAGATATCCTTGACATAAATCGGGAAATCCTTAATGGATTGGAATAAAGGGATTTTAGCCCAAACAATTCTTAATTCCCCTAGAAAATAAAATTCTGGTGATGTCGGGGTTTTATCTATGCACAATATCTTTGGATATGAAGGAATTGGAATTGATCCTTCCAAGTGTGCCTGGATAGGATTCTTGGAAATAATATATTTTGTTCCTAAGGAAGGGTTAATAGTTTGATAATCTAGTTCAATGAGACCATCCTCATCATCTTGTTCTTGGATAATGGGGATAATCTAGTTATTAACCACTTTTCTCATGCACAAATGAATGTCTTCACAATCCATTGGGGAAACAAAGTAAGTTGGAAAAGGGGGAAGCTCAACATTGTAGGATGGTTAAGATACTTTATTATTTGGGTTAGGTATGGGTTTGGCAGGTATTTGAGATGATTTATAAGGATATTATTTGGATGGAAGCTGTAGTTATTGTGGATGTTGGAGTGGAGGATGTGTCTAAGGGGGATATTGTTGGGTTTTTTAAGGCAAGTTCCCTGATCCAGATTATTTTGAGAATGACATGAATACAAAAATATAATAGAGATATAACAAGGAGATACACAGAGATATGGCAAGGAACAAAGTAATATAGTAAAACTCAGATTCTATTAATGGTTGTCTCGAATACAAAATATTGTAAAATGCAAAGCACACAAGCTAGCTAGAATGGTACTAGCTTATCTCTTGAGAGATATGTGTTGACTATGCTCATTTGCAAGAAGCCAATGATGATGAGGCTCCAAAGGTATTTCTAAAATAAAACATAAAATATAAAAACCTAAACTTCCAAAATCATAACCCTAGAATATGAAATGCCAAAACGTTTGTGGGCCCCAATGGGGGTAGTTGATACGTCAACTTCCCAAGGGAACAAATTTGCATACGATCTATGTTTGGGGCGCTTTGTACCCCATAAAAAAGGTCTAGCTGAGGGGTACATATTATGAATGGCCTAATACATCCCAATAGGGATCTACTTGGCGTTGTCAAGTCAAAAAATGTTGTTTAGTGACACAAAACGACCCCAGAAGTTTGGGACCTGAAAAAACTATAGAAAAACAAGCAAGATGGAAACTGTAATTTGAGACAGTGGAATAGGTGTGTGGCCACCGATGTCGATCTGAATTAGTACTCCCCCATTAGGAATAAATTGTCTCCATTGCGTCAAGTTCCTCCATCATATGGGGAAACATTTGCTAAATCTGACTCCTAGTGAGCTACTTTCCCCGATGAAGAAATTGCCCTGCTTTGACCACCTAATACAGTTGGATGTTTTTCTAGCGGGTGCCCTTCATCTTGGTGTACATGATCTGATAAATTGTCTCCTATTCAAGGCATTCATGATTGATTTATGTAGAGACCAAGTTCTCAACCACGTCTGAAGTGTCCAGGAGAGGTGGAAAATATGGTTGAAGCAGTTCCACATTAAATAGCAAGTGCAAGCCAAGGAAAGAAGAAATACTTAATTCAAAATAATTCTCACCCACAACCTTGGCGATGTTGTAAG
>JASDQU010502938.1:7274-26156 GCA_032191745.1 Picea mariana | reverse complement strand
TAATTGGCATTGGATTTTTACAAAATATCATGAAATTGTTGTTGAATGTGCTGGATTCACTCAATAAATTTCATTTCTCTACCAAACTCGGTCTAAACATGGGAGGACTCTTCCTATGCAACTGCAATGGGCATAGCTACATCAATTGGGGCCAATGGTTGGAACCCCAAGCACACTTGAAAAGGGTTGTGGCCAATAGAGATGTGGAGAGGTCTGTTGTAGCTATGTTGAACATAAGGAAGGATTTCATCCCATGTGTGTGAATGTTTGGAATTGTACATCCTCATGATATGGAAAATTGTCCTCTTGAATGCCTCTATTTGTCCATCAGTCTATGGGTGGAAGACAAATGATTTGGTCAACTTGGTTTCCATCATCGACCATAGGTTGGACCAAAAAGTACTCTGTAGCCTACTATCTCAATCTAAGATAATGGTTTATGGGATCCCAAAATGAACCCAAACATGTTCAAATAAGAGCTTGGAAGTGGCCTCTGCTATGATGCTCTTCTTGGAGGGTGCTAAAATTGTCCTATTAGAGAATCAACCAATGACCATGAAGACAAAGTCATTCACATGCTTGGTGTTGGAGTTACTTCATACACACCTAGTATTTATTTTTCCTAAGGTTTTTCCTTGTTCATTAGTCATAATTAGTCATTAGCCAGTCTCCTATATTTTAGGGGAGAATATTCCACCTGGAGAATATCCTCTTTCAGTTGACACTTCAGTTTGTCTAGTTGAGTTGAGTTTAGATGGTGCATTGGTTTTGTCACCATGCAACATTGGGACCATCACCATGCTAATGCGAACTTGCCTTGGGATCATCTCCATATTGGCGCATTACCCTTGAATCCTTAATCCACTCCTCACTACACTATGGTCAGTCATTTAATTGAAGACTAGTTGACTAGTTAACTCAACTAGTTGGCAGTTCAGTCCCGTAACTACCTGAGAGACTAGACTAGGTGTGATTTCACTCCCGTAACTACTGGTGTGTGTCAAGATCACTCTATAACACCACTATGGTGCATTGGTTCTCCTCGAGTTCTCATTGATTGAGTTATACATAGTATATCATGTGTAAATTATTCATTATTCATTATGGTTAATGAGAATTCTTCTATTGTTTCTCCTTCTTCTTCTTTATCAATTTCTCTCTACAAATGTGTGTATTATTTTCTAGCTAGATCTACTATGTCCAGTTTCAACACATTTACATGGTATCTGAGCTGACAAAATGCTCAGCAAAATCTACACCAAAATTTTATTGCAGGTACAAAAGATTGAAGACAGTGGAAAGATGGATTTCCAAAAAGAATTCATTCTTACACCTTACAAATACTTTGCATGGAAGGAGAAAATAATGATTCATCTCCGAACTAGAGGATTGTATAGGTTAACCTTGAATATAGATACAAAACCAACATCAACTATAGAAAAATCCAAGTACTTAAATCATATGGATGAAGCACTCATAACGATTTGCAGTATTATTTCTTTCGATCTCCTTTTTCACATATCTTCCTGTAAGACTCCCAATGAAACCTGGACCACCTTGGAAGGGATCTTTGGAAAACAAGATGAGATGAGGGGACACATTATGGAGGTGGAACTTCTCACATTGTATCCAAAAAGCTTCGACAATATCCAAGATTTCTTTACAAAATTCAAGGATTTACTGTTGCAAGTCAAAGCTTGCGGGGTTGATAAATCTAAGGAGGATAAACAAATGGTTCTCACCATTCTCTCCAAACTTGGTCCTAAATTCTCTGTATTCGTATCCACATTCCATTTTGTCATATTCTCCTTTGGATCCACCTGGAAGATGCCTTCTCTTGAGGACTTTATCGAATCCCTGACACAAGAGGAAACCAAGCTCATCAACATGGGAAAAATCAAAGGCCGAAAGTTGCATGCACTTACTGTGCAAGATGGCAGCCACAAATATTATTAATCTAAAGATAAAAAAAAAAAAAGGAAAGCTCATGCACATCCAAAGAAGGTGTTGGAATTTTTTATTTTTTTTTCGGCACACTAGTTCAGTGGGAGTTAACTAACTAGTTCTATTTTAGACTTTCTAATATTAGAACATCACTATTATGCATGCATTCATAATTATAGGATGTCATTGTCTATATGAGTGAAGATCACTCACTCATTGATTAGATCATAATATGCATTGATTCACATTCTTCATTGTGTATCTCTCTTCATTTTCTTGATAAGATTTGTTTGTGTATGCTTTAGCTAGATCTCCTGTGCAGGTTTCCATGAAACACTGACATGGTATTAGAGCTACACTACTTAGAGCAAGTCACACAAGCCAAAGAATAAGGAAAATCGTAATTTCAACGAGCTAAATCTTGATCGTACCTTTCAGCAATGATTTCTCCAAAAATATTAACATTTTGAGGAAACGACTTGCGTGGGAATTAAATCAACCCATTCTACAAGCGTTTTTTCAAAAGTTTAACGATATTTCTTATCGTTTGCTCAAAAAGTAAGCCAAAAGATAGCCTCCTGAAACTGATACGAATTTGTGGTCGTACCTTTCTACAGTGGTTGCTCCCAAAATATTAAGTTTTTGAGGAAACGACTCTCTTCGAAAGTAAATAGACTCATTCTACAAGTGGGTTTTAAACCGTTTGGCGAGATTCCTCACATTTGCTCAAAACGTGAAACTGATATGAATCAGTGGTTGTACCTTTCTACAGTGATTGCTCCCAAAATATTAATTTTTTGAGGAAATGGCTCGCATGAGAAGTAGATCGACCCATTCTGCAAGTGGGTTTTCAATCGTTTGGCGAGATTCCTCACAGTTGGCTCAGAAAGTAATTCGGAAGATCGTCTCCTGAAACTGATATAAATTTTCACTTAAAGTGCCCTTTCTACCATGATTTCTTAATTTTTCACTTGCAGATTGAGAGTAAATTTTTAGGGGTTCTTAGAAATAGTGGGAGAGATGGATAGGACAAATATTATACAGTCAAACTTGGTGGTAATCCTCACACCATAAAATTATTTTGATTGGAAGCCCAAGCAAAATTCTGACTCAGAAGGAAAGGACTATCCTTCTTTCTTTGTTTTTCATTGCATTATTTATGTCCTTATCCCTATATCCTATGCTTCTAAAAACCTTTGTGAGGTGGTCAATCTCTTTTTTAATATGTTCCTTGTCAGAGATCCTTGTTGCCCTTGTGGCTAGGGTATTGAGAACCCATATATTCTGAGAGGGGTGCTGGTGAGAGTTCGCATGCAAGTAGATATCTGTGTGAGTTTTTTTCCTGAATACTTTGTCACCGAGTGTTCCATCCTGCTTCCTGGTGACTAGTACATCCAGGAAAGGAATAATTTTGTTCTCTTCAAGTTCCATAGTAAATTTTATGTCTTCATAGATTCCATTGAGGTGTGCAAAGAATTTGTTTAGTTCTTTGCTTCCATGAGGCCATTTAACGTTGGTATCGTTTACATACATTTTTCATCTAGATGGTTTTAGTGGGTATGTTTCCAATGCTTTCATCTCAAACTTCTCCATGAAGAGGTTGGCCAAAATAGGGGATAAAGGGGATCCCATGGCAACCCCACTTATTTGTTCAAAAAACTCTCCTTGGAAGCTAAAGACGGTTGATCTTAACAAAACCTATGCTAGTTTAGCTGTTTCAGGGTCTGCTACTTCATTGACAACTTGGATAGCCTCATTTAAAGAATTTTTTGTAAAAAGGGACACTGCATCAAAACTAATAAGCATGTTCTTTGGTTCTAGTTTTTCCTCTTAAATGAGTTTTACAAAGTCATTAGAATCCTTGATGTAAGAGTATGTGTTGCCGACTAGTGGATTTAAGATCTTTGTTACATGTTTCGCGAGTTCATAGGTTGGTGGACCAATTGTGTTGACAATTGGTCTAAGAGGAATACCTTCCTTGTGGATCTTAGGGAATCCATAGATTCTAGGGGTGATTCGACAGCTTGGAGTGAGTTGTTTATTTTTCATTTAATCTAAGTTGGAGTCCTTAATAAATTTCTTGACTTCTTTAATCACCTTAGATATTGGGTTGCTAGTTAGCTTCTTGTAGCTTCTAGTGTTCTTGTTGCTCCGCAACAATCTATATTCATGAGTTTCAATGGCTTGGATGTTGTATATTCATTTTTCTTGAAGCTCACCCTATATTGTTTTCCATGATGATACTAATTACAAATAGTATTTGAGGGTTTTGTGATATTTAGCATATCCCTTACTGCTTGTTTGGTGTTTATTTTTACCAAGTTGTCAAAGTTCATATGGACCACTCTTTTTTTCCACAACCAACTTTCATCTGTCTACCCCATGAAGAATTTTTCTTCACTAATATCGGCAACAATATACACATTGTTTGGGGTTTTTATTGCTCTTACAACTAGTTTTCTTGTATTTTCCCTTCTAATCTTACATTCTTGGGAGTCAAAAGTGAGAGTGTTTCTATGATCACACATTTGGCTAACACTGAGAAGATTGTGTTTCAAGTCTTCAACATATAGAACATTTTATACCTTAGCACTTTCTTTATCAATACTAAGAGTTCATTTTCCAACTATCTTTGAAGTTCCATTATCCCCAAAGGTAACATTGCCGTCATTCTTCTTCAAGGTGATATTTTTTTTTATCTCCTGTCATATGACTTGAGCACCCATTGTCAATGTACCACTCATCCCTATTATTTTGTGCACATAATGCAACTTGTATGATCAAGGATTTTTCTTTCTTTTTTTCCCTTTGTTCCTAATTTGTTTCTATGACTGTTAGGGTTTCCTCTTTCTTATCTTTTCTGAAAACACTTCTACAGAACTTTGTTATATGCCCATAACTGTTGCAGTTATAACATATAATTTTAAAATTTAGTAAAGGGGGAAATGAATTGTAATTTCTCCTTTAGAATCCATGGGTATATTTGTTGTTGTTCCTCTGGTATATTTGTTGTTGTTCCTCGTATAACTATCTTTTTCATTTATTCTACAATCTATATATTTATGACCAAAACCATTGCAAGAATAACAATAGCCCAAAAATGGATTTTGGTATAAGATTGTATGATTCCATCTTGATGGAAAAGTCTTATTGATTCTATATTTGTGAGGAATATTTGTCTCATGTGGAATGTTATGTTCTTCCCTCATGTTGTCTTCAACCTTGATAGGATTTTTTAGCACATCAACATAACTCTTGGTCTTCTCTTCACTCAATTGTTTTGAGGTTGAGTCTTCATTAACATTTTCCTTCTTGTCACTGTAGTCAAGACCACTGACATGTATCCCAATGCAGTACATGGATCCCAAGAAAAATGACACTAATCAAAATGTAGGTAGATATGGTTGTCTAGAGGTACACATGTCCCAATGTAGGTACACAAATCAAAGACAATGTCATGGATCTCAAGGCATAGTGCACAGATCCAAATCAGGGGCACCCACCTATAATGAGGAATCAAGTCACAACTCAAGTCATTAGGCAATGCACATTAAGTAATCCCTTCTAACAACTTCATAACATAAGTTAATTTTATAATTATCTTATATTTACTATGGTTAGACAACCTTACCCTTATTACATACATGACAATTCCTAGGATAAGAGGCATTCCCTAGATTAGTTGGTTAGAGATAGGTAAAAAAGATGGATATTTTATGGAAAGGGAAGGGGAACTTTATTTTTTTACCTCCATATTCATATGTGATGATGTCGAAGATCATTTAATTGGTCCAACCAGTTTTCAAGAGCAAGGAATCTTCATTAATTATACACTAAAACGTTTAAGAGGGAGATTTGCATAGAGTTATAACCTAAGAACTTTATTTATTACCCATTTTTTCTCCTTCTTTGATTTCTTAGTTCTTTCTTCATATATGCATTTTTAGCATAAGACTTAGGGATTGGGTCTTTTTAATGAGGTGACATAGCTCTAGCTTCATTTTTTTTTTTTTTACTTTCACACTCTTCACCTCTAACCTTTCTCACTTTATTTGACTTTGAATTTGTATTGTTCTTCAATTTGTTTGACTATACATTATTGAATGAAATACTATAAGTCAAACATAAACGTTGTGAAAAAGAAATGATAAAAAATATTAAGTATGGTTAAGATATAAAGTAAGATTACAAAATTTTAATTTTTACATAAATATTAAGAAAATCAAAATTAAAAAAAAAAAAAAAATTTAAACCCTACAAAATTTACAACTCAAAAGTTTGATCCCTTCATACTTATAAATCTAAAGTCAAATAAATCTAAACTAATCTAAAGTGTAACTTCAATTAAAAAAAAAAATTGATAAGTCAAATAAATGTAAACTAATAATCTAAAATGTAACTTTAACAAAGAATTGATGGATTGATGATTATACTAATTATATATATTAGTTAATCTAACTTCAACAAATGAATCGATGATCATATTAATTATATGAAGAAAATATTAATTAATCTAGATTCTAAACCTACCTAGGATAAAGTTAACATATCAATATATTAATATACATAAAATTAAAACAATGAATATAATAAATATTATTTTTTAAATCTCAATTTAATCATTTAAATTAAAATAAATTTATATTGAGTATTGGATGAGATAAATTATACAATAGAGTTGATTTTAAAGGTCATAGAAATCTCTCAAATAAAATATAAGAATCGGAGATGGAGGATCTTTCATTCGATATTAAAACACACTTTTAATAAAGATTATGCACCTAAACGCAATATATGTTGAATATATGTTATTCAAATCTATATTAAAACACGTTTTTAACAAACAGTTTGCAATGCAAAGTATGTTGGAAATATATTATTGAATTTGAATTTGAAGCATTTCAATGTGATTAGAAGGATTTGAAGATAAGGAATTCATCTTTGAATATTAAAATATTTCATGATTGAAATTTTCTGTATATGCACGCCGTCACGGCAGACGTCATGGTTAGGGGTTATGGCGTCACTGCAGACATCATTAGATTTTGGCGTCACTGCAGAAATTCGAACCTGCAGGCAATGTACTTCATCGGGTTGACGTATCGATAGTTCGTTAATGGCTACAAATACACACCCACCTCTCAGTATTTCCAAATTCCTTCATCTAGTACTCTGAATATCTGCTTCTCCGATCAGATCAAGACGAAACAAACGAGCGCAGGAAATTACAACTAATAAAATGCAGAAGGCGTGGTTCTCCAAAGTTCCGAGTAAAATTACAACGAATATGGATCCAGGAAACGAATATGGAAATTACAACCAATATGGATCCATAAACGAATATGGAAATTACCTGTGCCAAAGCCGGGGCCCGGCCAGTTATCGTTATTGTTTAACGAATGGAAGATTTTTGGTTCCAATCTGTCAAGCATTCTAGTCATAGTACACCTTTTGCGGTACAGCATGTTTGATCTTTTAACATTTCGTCTTTGGCTTTGAAAATCTATCTTGCAATTAAGTTTTAATTGTTTAAATAATAAATTTTCAAAACTAATATATTAATACCATACTAGATGATATTAGATGATGGTTAAAAACATGTGTTTCTTATTCAAATCCAAATCTAAATCGAGAGAGATAGGATATCTTTACCTTTGTAAATTACCCTAATCTTCATGTTACACCACGAAAGAATTTACCCATAAAAACATTTCTAAACTTGTTCAATAATATCAATACTCTGCCATGACTATGTTTTTTCCCATGGTTGGTTTGTGTTATACAGACTGGTTGTGATGCAGCAAGAGTGGTGGTCGAAGATAATTCTTCTAATGATGGATTTGGATCCTATTATTTTGCATTGGTTACAACCAAATAGACCAAGTTAGAATATGGATAGGGATTGCATTTAATAATCAGTGTCTTGTGTGAATGTATAAATTCATGTAAGCCAGTAGAGGCAAATAACTGAGTGAGAAAAACAGAGTGAAAACTTGCTAGTCTGTTGTAATCTCCATGATCTAAATAATAAGACAATCGATGCCTATGCTTGGTGGACGTAGCCCAACGTTTGAGTGAACCACGTGAAATCCATGTGTTTCTTATCTGTGTGATTGTTATTTATCATATGTAAATTGTGTTTTCCACATTTGTAATTCTAACAAGTGGTATCAGAGCTAGTTAAAAGAGAGAGCGTCAAATTTCAAAGAAAAGCAACATCTGTATAAGGTGCATCGATTTCTACATCGCCACAGGCCCTCCTCTTGAAGGGTACGACGTCTTATTACTCGCCACGATTAAGGGTTGAAAAACAGTGCGGAGACTCCAGTGGTAGTAAGAACCAAGAATCGTCGCGATCCTAATGTATCGGGAGGTGCAGAGTTTTTTGAGATCGTAAGCTGCGACGACTCCCTTAAATAAAACAAATCACAATCTCTTAATGTTTTTAAAAGGGCATGTTTTTAAAGTCATGTGGTAAAAACTTAAGGTAAAAAGTTTATGGTATGAAGAATTTTGCACAAGTCACGTGGAGGTATAAAAGGAAGTATTATATTTGGAATATAATATTTAAAAGAGTGGAGGAATTAAAATTTTAAAAAGTGAATATTTTTTTTGTTTTATAAAAGATTTTTGTTAAACTTTTTTATATATTATTAAAAGGTTTTTGGATTGAATTTTTTTAACTTTAGTTGTTATTCCTCTACATTTAAAAGGTTTTATAAGAAGTGATTTGGGTATTAGAAGTTTTTTGTGTTAATGGCTAAGATGCAGAGTTCAAAGTTTGAAGTTGAAAAGTTCAGCGATAAAAACAACTTTGAACTTTGGAAGCTTAAGATACGGGATTTATTGGTGCAACAAGGGTTGCAAAAAGCATTGGCAAGCAAGTCAAAGAAACTAGTTGCAAAAAGCATTGGCAAGAAAGTCAAAGAAACCAACAGCCATGGCACAATGGGAATGGGAAGATTTGGATATGAAAGCTCTTAGTACCATTCGTTTATGTCTGGCGGATGAGGTTCTGTTTAATATCGTAGGAGAGGATACAACATCAGGCTTATGGAGCAAGTTGGAAAGTCTATATATAACAAAGTCCTTGACGAGCAGAATCTACATGAAGAGACAGTTGTACAGTTTGCGGATGAAAGAAGGTACAAAAGTTGTTGACCATTTACCTTTAATACCCTTATAGTTCAATTGACTAGTATGAAATATAATTCGAAGATAAAGATAAGGCTATTACACTATTGTGTTAGTTCCCTGAGTATTGGGATAATCTAGTCAACTCTATTAGCTTTAGCTCAACAAATGTTTTAGATTATGACTCTGTTGTGGGAGATTTGTTGGCTGAGGAGATGAGAAGAAAATCTAATAAAGAAACCTCAACTTCAGAAGCGATGTTGGTCAAAGGTCGAACTAAAGAGAAGAATGAGAGAAGTTTTTCTCGATCTAAGTCAAGACACAGAAAGGGTAAATAAAAGTGTTGGTACTGTGGAAAAATAGGACATCTCAATAAAGATTGTTGGAAGAGAAAGGAATTTGAGGAAAACTCTATGAAGGAAGCAAATTTGGCTGTAACAAATTCAGGTATGACTGATCAAGTTTTATCCGTTTCTAGTAATTTACAATATCAAGAAGAATGACAGTTAGATACAGGTGCTTCCCACCACATATGCTCACATAGAAATTGGTTCATTTCTTACCAATCTGTTGATGAGGGTGTAGTGTTTATGGGAAATGGTATTCCATGTAAAACTGTTGGGGTTGGAAGTATTAGAATTAGGATGTTCGATGGTATTGTTAGGGAATTAACCAATGTTAGATATGTACTTGAGCTTAAATCAAATTCGATTTCATTGGGAGTGTTGGCTTCTTCAGGATATAAATATACAGGCCAAGGTGGAGCACTCACATTGTCGAAAGGTAGTTTAGTAGTGATGAAGGAAACAAAGGTTGATAACCTTTATAAGCTGGAAGGGAGTAGTGAAGTGGCATCTGAAGTGACAGATGTATCTTCTTGTTTATGGAAGAAGCATCAAGGTCATAAGAGCAAGAAAGAATTGCAGGTACTGGTAAATGGTAAATCATTTCCAGACTTAAAATCTTTGTTTCCAAATTCCTTCTTGTTTTATATCTCTGCAAGTTATGATGGTGGTATAAAGGGATGTTGTGTGTGGGATCCTACTTCTCACAAGGTCATCATTGACAGAGATATAATATGTATGGAACAACCAAAAGGGTTGATGCAAGATCGCGATGGTAAATTTGTTTGCATGCTAGATAATTCATTGTATGGCCTATTAGTACCCAAGAAAATATACAAGAGGTTTGAATCCTTCATAGTGAGTTAGAATTTTTCAAAGGGTAAGAATGACTATACAGTTTATAGTACATTCACAGTCTTGATGTTATTTGTTTATGATATGCTCGATGCAAGCCGAAGTATGGATAAAATCAGTAAGAAAATGACTCAGGTGGACAGGACAATTCAAATGAGGGATCAAGGAGCAACAAAACAAATTATGGGCATGGAAGTATCCAGAGATGGTAATGGTAAGTTGTGGTTGGAGTTTAGTATGAACATTGTAAAACCATTTTTTATTCCTCTTGCTTTCCATTATAAGTTTTCTTCAAGCATAGGTCCTATTTATAAAGAAGAAAAGGTTATGTCTCGTGTAAGTTCAGTAGGAGGTTTGTTGTATGTGATGAAATAGTTAAGACCAGATGTTTCACATGCTAATGATGTTGTCAGATACGTGACAGATTCATGTGTTGTAGTGAAATGGGTGCTTCAACGTTTGAGAAGTACAAATGTCACCTATAATGGTTACACTGATATGGTCTGTGATAATTGTAATGTATATTTTACATGTGTTTTGGATAGGAGGAGATCTATCACTAAATATGTCTCACATCACAGTTGTGGAAGACATGTTGGAGGTGGAGTGACCCCTCAAAAAATCCAAACTCGTGCAAGTCACACAGGCGAGATCATGAAACCAGTTTTATTACAGAAGTTGCAGTGGTTCTTGGCTTCTCTTGGCTTGAAGAAAAGGTGATGAACAAAAGGAAGGAGCAAGGTATCAGGTTAATTGTTGTCAAGGTGGAGATTGTTGGGATTTGGTGATAATGAATTACTCTAATGATGGATTTGGATCCTATTATTCTGCGTTGGTTACAACTAAATAGACCAAGTTAGAATATGGATAAGGATTGCATTTAATAATCAGTTTCTTGTGTGAATGTATAAATTCATGTAAGACCGTAGAGGCAAATGACTGAGTGAGAGAGACAGAGTGAGAACTTGCTAGTCTGTTGTAATCTTCATGATCTGAATAATAAGACAACCGATGCCTATGCTTGGTGGATGTAGCCCAATGTTTGGGTGAACCACGTGAAATCCCTGTGTTTCTTATCTTTGTGATTATTATTTATCATATGTGAATTATGTTTTCCGCATTTGCAATTCTAACAGTTCGTGATGGAGTTTCCAAGTTCAAGAGTGGCGACAAGATCTACGGTAACAACTTCACAATGGACAGGCCAAAGCAGTGGGGAACTCTCACCCAGTACACCGCAGTGGATGAATACCTTTTCACGTCAAAGCCCACAAATTTACCATTCGAGGAAGAGACGAGTTTGTTGCTTGCAGTACTAATTGCTCCGCAGGCGTTTGATATAGAAAAATTTGATAAGTGGCAGAGCATGTTCATAGTGGGAGGAGAAAGCAGAGTGGGTAGCCTAGCCATTCAGCTAGCGAAGCATGTCTATGGATCTTCCAAGATTGTTTCCACAGCTAGCACTGGGAAAATCGACTTTTTCAAAAGCCTCGGGGATGATTTGGTCATCGATTATACCAAACAGAGCTACGATCAGGTCTCCGAGAAATTTGATTTCGTATTTGACACCATAGGTACGAGTCACTGACTCACTTATTTTTCTTGGATTGGCTTCTAATGAAAATATGATGTAATCTAATGAAAATGTTTTATTTAATTTGCAGGGGATTCAACCAAGTCTCATGTGGTGGCCAAAGAGGAAGTCAAAGTTTTGGACGTAGGTTCATTGTAGCCTCATCCTAGGGCTGAATTTTTCATGCTAACACCCAGCGCCCATAACCTGGAAAAGCTTCAACCATACATAAAAAGTGAGAAACTGAAACCAGTGATCGATCCAAAGATCTTGTATTCATTTTCTGATGTTATAGAGGCTTTCAAACATCAGGAAAGCAGACAAGCCAGAGGAAACATTGTCATTTCACCCATCGAGTAAGAGAATAGTTGATGCAGGATCAAACGCTATGGTCGTCTTGTTGCAGGTTGTGACTGATAGTTAAATAGTATTATGGGGATTTGAATCAATGATAGGTAATTATATTGTAGGGATTTCCAATCCATTGTAGGTTGTTACAGATAGCTAAATAGTATTGTAGGGATTTCCAATATGTTATAGATAATTAAGTCAAATATATGGAATCTGGGTTCGAGAATTTTAGATTCTTTATAATCAATATTACTTGGATGGTTACCATTTAATGAGGGTTGAATATTTTTTTCATTGTTGAGGGATGAGATTTCTTTTTTCAATTGAAAAAAACAGTTTTATTGATTTTCAAATTTGAATCAAAGGAAACTTTCCATGTACAAAATATAAGCTGTAATGAGGATTATATATCTCAAAAACAACCATGACCTTGTGACTTAATACATGCTTGCATTGGCTCCTATTTTTATCTTTTGTTTTTCTTTTTTATTTACAACATATATACACTTTGTAGTAATTGAAAAAAAAAGACATAAAAATGTTTGATCAACTCTCCTTTAGAAGATATAGAGTTTATCACTCCTAACCAGAGTATCCTTTATAAATTCTTCAAATTGTAACGAGCCAGGATGTTGATCGGATTGCCAAGGATTTAGAATCTGTGAGAGAATTGTGCATTTACCTTCAAACCAACCTATAATCACCTTAGAGTCACTTGCAATCATTAATCCATTAAGATGTAGAATCTTTGCTAGAGTGAGTGATCCAAAAATGATTTTTAAATACTTGGTTAAGTTTTAAGCATGCGTTCAATTACCAATTAGGAATTAAGGAAAGAAGAAGAACTTAATGAGATATTATAGCAGTGAACGTAAAGAAATGCAGATCAGAATGTAAGCACAAATAACAACAAACCATAACAATAAGGTTGTTAATGGAGTTTGGCAAGATTGCCTACGTCTCCGAGCCTTTGTCTCAATGGGTGAGGCTTTCTTATTTCTCTTAAATTCTTCAAACATATGTAAGAAAAGTGTTAAAAGGATTAAAAACTAGTCTGGTTGTGTTTTGGTCGATCTCAACAATCCAACACAATTGACGGCACTGAAAAAGGTTGAGCGTATCTCCCAGAATTGGCCTCCAAAGTTCACTTCCTCAATGGCTTCCCTGCATAAAAATGGCTTCAAGCTTCACAAACTCATCATCATTCTTCCAATATGGACCTCTTCATGCTGCTAAGAACCTCTGGTTTATAGAGATTTTGAGTTGGTATCCTCCGCCCAACTTCCTTCGAAGATCTGGCTTAAAAAAGGGCTCCAGATCCTCAATTTTGGGCAAAATCCACCAAAATCAACATATAAAATCATTAAAAAATCATATATTATAGTTTTAAAACCCACTTTTCATAAAACATTGGGTGCAAACCCTTTCTCCCGATCTCGTTGTCACATGGAGGTTGCCATATGGCTAAGCAAGCACTGGCCCCTAACCCTCCGGTCCAGCCATGGTCTTTCGATCGCATGGTGGCATATGTTTGGGTTGTGAACCATCCGCGCGCCCCCAAATATCTGATCTTGGCTTCTGGTCTGCAGCTCTAGTTGGATGGGATAGCCCCCTGCCGATCAAGGCTTATCCATAATCCTTCAACCTAAATAAATTCAAATAAATATAGGCCCAATATTTGTAACAAGACCTAACGTCGCCAATCTAGTTAGCTTATAGTTGTTAGTCCATTTCCCATGCATAGATCGGGGGTTCGAGCTCAATGGAGTCGCAACTGAATTTTTGACCCATCCAACCTTCGGCCAAATCCGGGGTGCCACATGGCACCATTTGATAGGGCCATGTGTCACCCGTGATTGGATTGTACGTTCCAGTCAGCAACCCAGTCAGTAGTGCCACGTCATTGCACAGTTATCCCTACCACGTGTCGACCTATCACCCTGGCATGTCACTTCCATGTCGTTGTCGTACCTGCCACGTGTAGTCTTCCCAATGGTGCAACATCATGTGCGAACTACCCCGTGTCATTCATACAATGCAACATGTCAATTCCGTACTAGTCCAACTCAACCCAAAAACGCCAAAACTGAGTGACACATGTCATCTCTTCACGTTTCCACGTGTCCTTGCTGATGTCAGTTTTCGTTTTTTCGATGTCAGCAGTACGACCTGTTGACTATGACCAGTTTGAGATTTTGCCTATTTGGGAAGTCAATCATAACACGATAAATTTCGTATATGGTGTCCATTTGCAGAAAAAAATCTATAGTCGGAATCACCACGACGAGCCCAACGTAATAGTGCTAGTTTCGTCTGATTATGAGAAATTTTATTTTCAGGATTTCTTGGATCCATCTTGGTTCAGTAAGTAGTCCCCATAACCCAAGAATATGTCTTAATATTAGTACCTTCACCAACAACAAGTGTAGCTTTGACAACATGTTCTGAACTAAACTTAAGAAAAAATTCCAACTCCACATTTACCTCCAGTAGCAGCTCCATCGAAGAATCCAATAGGATTATTTTCAAAGTACACCAAGGAAAATATATAGTCCAGACTGAGACCTTCAGAAACATCCTTGTATTCCTTTAGTGACATCATAATTCTGCTACAGATTAGGCCTTCATTCCGGGGAAAATCTTCAAATAAAATTGTATTCCTGTAATTCCAAATTCCCCAAAGTATGTGGAAATGAATTGACTTGTGCTTTGGAAAGGTAAGAATCCAATAAAGAAAATTTTCTTGTAATGAAGGACAATTCCAGTATCCTCAAATTTGTAGTTGTTTAAGAACTTCCATCCAGATGAGTTGTGAAATGGAGCAATTGACAAACAAGTGCACAATTGTTTCCTCATCATGTAAGCACAATGGACATACTGAAGGGCCTATACCTCCTCTAAGTCTATAATTCTCGCCAATGAGGACCAAGTTTTTGAGGCAAAGCCAAATAAAACAAAAAATTATTGTAGGGATCTTTACTTTCCATATTACTTGATACCACCAACAAGGCTCCTCATTACTATGCTGTGAGACTAGGGATTCGTAAGCTAGTTTAGTTGTAACCTTTACGGAGGACTTATTCCAGGACCAACAAATTGCATCCTCTTCATTATTGAGAGAAATGCCACTACCTATAAGAATTGACAGATATACATACCATTCCAAGGAAAACAAACCTTCCAGGCCTAAATTTACTAAAGAAATCCACCCAACAACGTCCCAGGGATTATGAACTGCAGGTTTTTTGATGTGTGCCAAAGAATAAATCATGAGGGATGAGATTTAAACATAAACCTAATCTGGACTGTTATTTTCTTTTATTTATTTTTAATTAATAGTAATATGGAGTGTTTTTTTTCCTTATTAATATTAATAGATATGGAATACCAACCGACATAGAATAATCCTGACTAGGTGTCCACTTCCTCTAACTCAATTAGAATGGTGTCTGCTTCCTCTAACTAATTTTAATGGTATGTGCTATAGTGGAATTTTTATACCTATGGCTTCATGCTTAATAAATGGCCCTTCTTAGACTCGATTATGTGCTTAATCCTATGATACTTATACTTTTTCTCTCTTTACTTAAGATTTCAACCACAAGTGGCTTAAAACTATTCTCAAGAACAATCTAAAGAAAACAAAATGAACAATAGTCTACCTGAAATAAAATGAACAAGTGTTGAACATAAATAAATATCACAACTAAAATACAACATATATATACAAAATGTGTATAGTGCCTTACCTCGAGTGGGCCCCCTCAAGGGTTTGGCCTGTGCATTAAAATATAACAAGAATATATTATCTAGTGGAAAAATTATTACAAATGTGATGGAAAAACATACTAATGTCCATTGAAGGTAAGGACGCCCATGTTTATATAAGCGAGCAAAGAATCTACTCATTCTAAAATAAGAGAGATAACGTTCCTTGATTTGGGGTTTAAGGTTTCAATTACAACTGATCTTGGAGCATTGTGATCCATAACTGATCGCAAGAACTCAAAATGAGATTCATACATATAGTAACAAACTCAATTTTTTTCTCGTTGCAACTTTTGAAGAACAATGGTATTATGCTTGTTCACACAGTGATGGATCAAGCCAATGGATCGGTTCGTTACACTACAACATATTCATTTATTGTTCAAGTTGTTACGATGGCAATGCGGTTGCAAATGCCACCTATCACGTGGAGTGATTTGTTGCAATGGGTAGAAAGTTGATGGATTCCTTCTTGTTGTCATAAATATTTGGTATCTTCCTCGACCTTCACTGACTGTGTGAAGCCATTTTGATACCTGTAGAATATTTTGCAAAGTATATGCTACATGTTGTGTTAGTAATTTTATTAGAGAACACATATATAAATATTCTAGCACACCATTTATCATTCACTAAAAACACAAATCATTCCATAACCTTCTTTAATTTGATCATGTAAACAAAAATAAATATAAATGGAAATCCATTTACTTTTGAGTACATGCAAACAATAGATATAGTAATGCCAATCTCTAGGACACAAACTTTAGGATGATATTGGTAGACTTGAGGGTTTAGTTCTAGGTCAAAAGAGTGGAAAAAATATGTAGTTTCTTGAAATCATCAATGGATTCATGAAGTAGTTTTTATTCCTGTTCATCCATGTATCCCTCATATACTTGGTCACCACTAAAGTTGTATTTTCCATGGAGTGATTCCTCCTGAATGTGTTCCTTATATGGTTGGTTTTCTTCTTTATATTCTTGATTTTTAATGGGATGTTTCATCTTCCCTTTATGTTCTTGATCGTTAGCTAATGTTAAGGTGGAAACATGTTCCCTATGAGTTGGAACCATATAGTATTTTTTCTCTATCAAGCAAAAAAGGGAATTATTTTCTTGCTTATTTTAGTCCCCAAATCTAATGAAAATTTATTTGACACAGGTGGAAAAAATCTTCTATTTCTCTTTTTCTTTCATGGAAAACCTCAATCCAATCTTCTAAGCATACAATCCTTTCTTCTTTAAGATATTCTTCATAGGTTAGAACTTAAATGTGTTCCTTGAGTGAGTTTTCTTCAAGGGAATGATAAGAAGAATCTTCATCCATGGAATTATAAGTTTTCTCTCAAATCTAATGATTCTCAAATGTCTTAATAACTTTATACCTTTTATTTTCTTACACGATCACCACATAGTATTTAAAAAAATTCTCAAAATCTTGATGATTAGGACCCCAACACTTGAATAAGATTCTAAACAAATGATCAGAAGAATATATTGTCTTAGGATTACTAATATGACTTAGGAAAGATTTTTCCTTCATCTCCAAAGATATTACAAACAACTTAATCATGCCATCCTCATGAGATACATCAAGATTTAGAAAATACTCCAAAAATAAAACAATGTGTTGAATGGAATGAGATTCAATACCATCAAACTTAGGAAGGTTTTCTACCCATTATTGAGTAAAATGATTAGGATATCCACTAATTCCTTCAAGATAAAAACAAGGATGAAACTCACAAAAATCCCAAGGTGCCAATTTTCCAATAACTTAAATTTGAAAATAAAATGTGACAAGAGTGGAATCACCAAGGTGAATGCTCAAATGTCGGTACAATGTTTCTTACTTCACCATAAAAGAAACAAGCCTCTAAAATCTCTTAGGGAAATGGGATTCCTCCCTTCAATGGAGTCGTCATATGAGTAAAATTAATAAAACCTTTGAATCCTCTAAAATGTATTAAGGAAATGGGATTCCTCCCTCAATGGAGTCGCCAAATAAGTAAAACTAATAAAACCTTTGAATCCTACCCATAATTGTTTTTAAGATAAACTTTGAATACCGAGGGAATGGACTTTATCCCCAATAATGACGCCAAAATGTTACCTCCCAAACTGTCACTAGGTGAATAAAGTCCTAACCACAAATCACAAGAGCCTAAAGGTACTATCATGAAAGCCACCCAATGTCACCTCAATGGTCTTCCCACACACGGGGGAAACCCTACAAGTCAATCCAAGCTAGATCCACATAGATGGGAGTATCGCTTAACTTTGAATTAATTATTAAAGTTAACCCAAGAGCTACTCTTATATGTAAAAAATGTGGTAATAAAGTGGAGTGAAACATGGTTTACTTCATGAATGCATATAAGTACCACCAAATGTGTGATCACCAACAATCATAATAAATGAATGATGAATTGAACAAAGGTACTTGAAGTTTTTTCCACAAAGTTTAGTTTGATTCGTCGATGAAAGCATGCAATTTAAACGTGAAGCTCATCCACGTGAGAATGTCGTATTAAGCTAAATTTTCTCATTTAAAGTGATTTCTCATAAGTGCTAATCTAAAGACATTTAAAGGTATTTATGACCTTCACATCATGAAGTGAAGTAGAAATGGAAACTATATATACCAAGTGTTGAAGCATTGATGCAAACTGTATAGTTAAAATTCCAAGGATATAGCCGAACATATTAGACAATATTAAATGACATTTGACAGTATTGAATGATAGCATAATTGTTTTGAACCATTCATTAGAAATAAATATCCAAAATCCATTCTAGACTTTTAAGAAGCAATCTATAACATAGATATCACAAGTTCACCATGTTATTTTGTACCACTTCTGATTACTTCCTAGGTTTATTGCTTGAGTATGTTTTTCATGGATGTCAA
>JASDQU010502937.1:88793-99255 GCA_032191745.1 Picea mariana | reverse complement strand
GAAGAATGCCTAAGAAAATTCCGGAAGTAAACTTGAGAGCTTAGATTTATATATACATATATTGCTATAGGTTAAATACACAGGCTGTACTAAATAGTTATGATGGTCATACTGTGCAAATGTCATTTAGGACTTGGAATGATTATATACAATAGGAAGTAACTATATATATATAGCTGCCTTTACAAAATTTCAGACTCACTTGAATGCCTATTGTATACATACCACGAAGCGAATGATATAAACGAAAACGAACAGCCAGTTATTCCATAGTAACCATAACAAGAGTTTTATTTTTAACTTATATAATTCATGGTACAAAGACCGCTCACATTTCATAACAATATTCGCATGACGGAGGGGACATCTGTACACTCTTTTAATAAAAAGAATAGAGGATCTGTATAACCACAGGCCTCGAATAAATAGCCAACAGTCATGTTTCATTACAATAGCGCAGGAGTAAACTTATTACATATTCCAGAACCAGACCACTATTCAAATGTTTCTTCAACTCTACGCAATACTGCGTTATAAATTTCCAATAGTGAAACATTTAGGATGTTTAGTATGTTTAGGATGTTTAGTACGTTATAAATTTCCAATACAACAAAAAACCATTTAGGATGTTTAGTCGGCAGAAAAAGAGGAAACAGCTACAGTCATAACCCAACCATCACATAACATTAAAATGATTCTTATGAGTTGAAACTGATGCCATTGAAATCCTATACAATGAATTGCCAGTGTTCGATGATTGGAACAGTGCAAGTGGTTTGAATGATATATTTGTAGCTGGACTTTGTTTTGGCATGGACTCCTTCTCTCTGTATGTACTCTGAACGTTGACTCTTGACAGTAAACACAATCCCATGGACCCTTGTATCTCTTCTCCTAAGCATGAAATAATAACCAGATTGTTACTTGGTGCAGCACCTCGGCCCAAGAACATCCTTCCAAATCCGAGAACTGTTCTGATCATTCTGTGTTTTAATTTGCGAATTTGAAGGCTCAGCTTTGCGAACAATCGACGATCCGCAAGAGAACTGTGTCTGATTTGATCAGAAACCTTTATAGCTAACCCTAAGTATCCTGCGTATCTGACTAACTTTTAAGATCTTAACAAACTGCAAAAGTACCAATGGCCGAAAGCCTATAATGATTATGATGAGGTAGAACCCTAAGCCGTCGGGCTGAGGCAGTCATGTTTAGGATTATGCGGCATGTCTTATCCAGTTGCAGCGGGTATCCTCTAATCACCAAATCCTTTCGGATTATTCATCTTGTCATTTAGGACTTGTCGGTGTACAGTTGGATTTAACAGCTTCGGGCCCATACCTGGAAAAGGGTCTGATGGAAGATTTGCGGATGAAAGTGATGCAAGAATTTTATACGACCCCAGGTAATTATTCTGTTGCCAAATTGAATATTCAGAATCAGATTTAAACTCGCCCACTGTCGATGCAGTGGGTCTGCTGTTCCCAAATTCCACTTGTCGGTGTACAGTTGGATTAAACACCTTCGGGCACATCCCTGGAAAAGGGTCTGATGGGAGATTTGCAAATGAAAGAGATCTATTCTGTTGCCAGATTGAATATTCAGAATCGGATTTAAACTCGCCCACAGTCGATGCAGTGGGTCTGCTGTTCCCACCTTCCACTTGTCGGCGTACAATTGGATTTAACAGCTTCGGGCACATTCCTGGAAAATGGTCTGATGGGACATTTGCAAATGAAACAGATATTTTCTGTGGCCAGATAGAATATTCAGAATCAGATTTAAACTCGCCCACTGTCGATGCGGTTGGTCTGCTGTTCCCATCTTCTTGATTGCCATAATCAAATCTCATTTGTTGCTTTGCTACAACCATTGGATTATTCTGCAACGTGCCCGTTCCTGGAAATGTTTTGTCAATCGATTCTGAAACTGTAGATGTAGCCCGATGAAATTGCCCCATATAAGTATCCTGTTGGCAAATTGAATAGGAATTATAGCTTACGGAGTCGATGTTTCTTTTTAAATCCGAGAGGAGACTTGTATTATTAGGAGACTTTTGCATATCATTGCGTTGACAGGCTTCAGAATGATATTGAATGGAGATCTGATAATAACGAGACTGCAATAGTTTTTTGGGCAGAGGAGGCGGAGGAATGGGTTTGTTAATGTTGTAACACTGATGGAAGAAAGGGTGTTGCAGTGCTTCTATGGCTGAGGGTCTGTTCTCGGGATCCCAAGACAACAAATGTTTCATTAGGTCAATGGCCTCGGCACTTGCACTTCTTAGAAGAGAGGAAAAACGTTTGGTAGAATCTACGCTGATGAACTCTTTTGAAAAACTGTAATTTAAGGAGGAAGCATGTGCTACTCCTCGAGGCCAAGTGTGGCTATTAGGAGATCCAAGCAGGAATGGGTTTGTTAATGTTGTAATGGGGATGGAAGAAAGGGTGTTGCAGTGCTTCTATGGCTGAGGGTCTGTTCTCGGGATCCCAAGACAACAAATGTTTGATTAGGTCAATGGCCTCGGCACTTGCACTTCTTAGAAGAGATGAAAATTGATTGGTAGAATCTACGCTGATGAACTCTTTTGGAAAGTTGTAATTTAAGGAGGAAGCAAGTGCTAATCCTCGAGGCCAAGTGTGGCTATTAGGAGAACCAATCACATAGCAAATCTTATGAATCTGATTGACCGCGTTATGGCCATGGAAGAGTGGGTAGCGACTGAAAAGTTCCACCATGATAGCACCCATCGCCCAAATATCGATTGTCAGGTTATAATCTGTGGATCCAAGCAGGAGTTTCGGCGCTCGATATGGACGCGTCGCAACATAAGATTCAAGTGGCTTCCCTACTTCATGTGGTATGTTTAAAGCCAACCCAAAATCAGCAATTTTAATAACATCTCCACTTACTAACAAGTTCTCTGGCTTCAGACCTCGGTGAAAATACCCTTCTTTGTGCATGCGTGTGAGCGCTTTGAAAAACTGGAAGGAAATGTTGCGCACATTCTGCACTGAGAATCGGCGGCCTTTAGCTCTGATGATGTGTGATAGGTCCCTTTCCATCCACTCAAATACCAAATATAATGTTCTGTTCTCCATTATCGCATTGTACAGAGTAACTATATTTGGATGCACCAACTGCTGCAAGCATCTCACCTCTGCAATATTCAGAGATTTATGGCATTGAAAAAACTTTCTATTTATTCTCTTGATGGCTACTTCTTTGTTCGTCTTACGATCAACTGCCTTCCAGACAGTTCTGTAAGCTACTCTCCCAATCTCCTTCAACAAAGCCGAAACGATCCATTGTTTTCTGAAATTTCATTCTCCTGATTCTTAGAATTATATGGGAAGAATCTAATACCCGAGTATTCGAATCAAATAACGAGTCAAATTGTTTTCATTGTTCAAACAAATGCCTATACACAGGGATGGATGATAAAGAATAACACATCTTTTTTTCCAGGCAGACTCAGCTGCATATAGAGGCGAACTCTGACGCTTTTACTGTTATTTCAAATTTTGTATTAGTACGTTTTTATTTTACTACATGACATTAAATTTGTGTATAAATTAATATGGTAAATATCAAATTCATCTTTTTTTTTTTTATAAAGTAGTATTGTAAATATAAAATTCATTTTTTTATAAAGTAATATTGTAAATATAAAATTTATGTTTTTTGTTAGGATTTTATGGTCAAAACTAAAGAAATAGGGTATATATCTCCATACAATTTAACAATCAAATGGTTTAAGGGAAAATCTCTTACCCTATAAACAAAAGAATTTCCTACACCAATATCATGAAATTAAAAATAAATTATTATTATATAAAATAATCATGACATTTAAAGCATTGTCTATATTAAAAAAATTGTTAAATTAAATATAAATTAACATTGTGAATAATTATATATAATAATTGTGAAACATAAAATGTTTATATAAAAAAAAATTCAATTAAAAAAAATAATCTAAAATAATATTTTTCAATTAGATGTAGAGGTTAAATTTGATATTGAATCCTTGGTATATATTAAAAGAGGTTACATTAATGGTTCTATCAATACAATTGGGTATCATAAAGATGTCATGGTAATTCACATACTTGAGAAAGGGTTAGTTCCATTTAGAAGTTAGAAGTGGGTATCTTGGTGTTCCATCACTACAATTTGCTAGAATTTGATATCATAAAGGTGCCCTAATACTATGCTTTATTTAAAAATGATTAGTCTAATCCAAATGTTAGAAGGGGGCATGCTTAGAAGGATATATGATGATGGGTCTATTACCCGGATTAGGTAGTTAAAGATGTCTCGTAAAGATTCCTAGTAGTGAGTATGCCCAAGAAAGGATTAGTCTCGTCCCTTGCGCCTAAGGATACCTCACTTCTTGACTTGAAAAAACAACTTGTAATATATAAAATGCAAGTCCCTAAAAGATTATGTTCTCCTTTCTCCTATATTAATTAGATTGCAAGTCTCGTATACCATAATTATGGTGCAAGCCCGTATAGTGGTTCCCTCACTCTTATACTGATGAGAATGCAAGTTTGTAACCACATATTATTGGATACTCATAGGGTGGTATTAGATAAGTCCCTAAGTGATTCTTTTACTCATATACAAATCAAGGTTATAACATATTTGGGTGAAAATCCATGAATGATTCTCTTACTCCTATAATAATTAGGATGCAAGCTCTAAGCACATACTTTTCAATACTTATGGGGTATAATTCCACAAGTGGTTCTCTCATCTGCCTATACAAATTAAGGTGAAACCTAAGTGGTTCATGGTTCTCTCATTTATGTATAAAGTTAGGGTGCACCCCAAGTGGTTCTTGGTTCTTTCACTCTTATACAAATTTAGGTTATAACATACTTGGGCATAAATTTCCATGTGATTCCCTCATTCATATCCTAATTAGAGTGTAAGTCTCCAAGAACATACTTTTGGGTATTAATGGAGGTTTGATAGTTTGTAAGTAGTTATCTTACTCTTATACAAATGGGGTGCACCACAAGTGGTTCTATTTTTATTATATTAAATCTTGTTTAAATACCAAGAACATAATTTTGGCACTAACTAAGATGAAAATTCATTAAGTTATTATCTCACTCCTATATATGTAAATTAAGGTGTGCCCGAAGCACATCCTTTACTTCTATACAAATTAGGGTGGAATTCCCCAAGGACATACTTTTGGGTATTGATAGGGGTATAAGTTACCTAATAGTTCTTTCACTTCCATACAAATTAGTGGTTCCCTAAATCCTATACTAATTAGGCTGTAAGTATTAACAATATACTTTTAGGTACTAATTGGGTTGCAGCTCCCAAGTGGTTTTCTCACTTCCATAAAAATTAGAGTGCAAGTTTCCAAGCAGTTAAGTGGTTCTT
Organism: Picea mariana; assembly: GCA_032191745.1. Lineage (NCBI taxonomy): Eukaryota > Viridiplantae > Streptophyta > Pinopsida > Pinales > Pinaceae > Picea > Picea mariana. Next base: position 93,852 of record JASDQU010502937.1, on the reverse strand, counting down.
TTCTCCATATCCAATTAAGAAACTAAGTGATTCTCTTATTCCAATTACACTAATTTGTTTGCAATGGGTTCCAAGTCCCCAAGAAGCTGGCCACTCAAATACTAATTGGGGTGCAATTCTCCCTACCAATTTTATTGTCATCTCGTATGCAACCATATTACCATGCAAACTCCCCAAATTGATTTTAGTGGCATCCCTTGTCCCACTATCTTACTATTCCCTCACTCCAACACTAATTAAAGTGCAAGGATTCTGAAATGGTTTCATTATCATTCCACTACCATAATAATTGGAGTGTAAGCCCCCCAATTGATTTCAACATTATCCATTATGCCATCAATTTGAAGTCCCTAAGAATTTTTAGTGTAATCCCTTATATGCCAATATCTTAATCTTCCATAACTCTAATATTAATTAAGATGCAAGTCTCCAATTGGTTTCATTGTCATCTCACTTCAATATTAATGAGAAAAAAACCCTCTTAGCTATTCAAGTATCATCCCTTATGCCATGGATTATAAGCCTTCAAATAGTTTTAGTGACATGATTTATACGACTATATTAGTACAATGATTGTCATGTCTTTTTTCATTATATTATAATAGTGTCATATACTTAATATGTTGAAATCGCATTCCTAAATATCAAATTCCAGATTTTTCAAAAATGCTATAAATTGTTATGAAAGTTTTCAATTTCATTCCTTATATCACTATACCACTATCTTACTACTTCAAGTCAATATAGTTGGAATACTATTCACCAAATAGTTTGAGTGTTATACCTCTCCAACATTGATAATTGGTTTTACTACATGACATTAAATTTGTGTATAAACTTTTATTTTACTCTACATGACCTTAAATTTGTGTATAAATTAATATGGCAAATATAAAATTCATATTTTTTTAATAAAGTGATGCAGGAGCATTGCTCCACCTCAGCAAACGTGTCAACACGCAAACACGCAATGGTGGAAGGGAGAGGCATTAAACCTCCCATTTTTTAAATTTGAAATAATCCTATACGGATTTTTGTGTTGTAAGATTGTAAATGTCGGGCCATGCCTTTGTACAGGTAGTGGTTGGATTTCATTAAAGGGTTTCTTGTAGCAGGCCTAGATTGTAGTCATGTCTAGGTAAACATTTATGAAACTTCAATGTAATAGATGAGGTTAGGTGAGAGAGGACGAGCTCACAGAGCCCCTCTTTTGTAATGAGATCTTGTTTCAGATTTCAATGGGAAGGAAAAAGGCTAGAGAGGCCTTGAGAAGTAGAACAGTTATGAGAGATATATATTGAGGAAACTTGGACCTTGTTATAGTCCAGTTTTTGTAAATCATCTGTATAGACACACTGAGATAATTGAGAAGCAATTTTTTCCTACATATCGTGTGTTTATATATTTTCATGAATAAATGTTGTAGATGTATGATAAGTTTCATTTGCAGTAGGAGATAGACTTATTTTGTCTTCATTGAGTTGTGTAATATCATTTTGGATTCTTTAGACTATGCAAGGAGTGCACAACAAAACATCGGGGGTTCTGTAGCTAGCGCAAGAAGTGCACATCTAAACTATGCGGAGTCAGGGAAGAGCATGCTAGGAGGGTGCACCAGAGCGATCACAAGCTCAAGGAGAACCTCAAGATTACTGAATAACTTAGAGGGGAGACTGTGCGGAAGAAGCACAAAGAAGCAGAGTTACTGAGAACTTTGTAGAGCTCTACCAGGTGGGCATTGAGCCGATGCAAGTGTGCACAGAAGAACTTTGTGTTGAGTTTAGTAAGGAACAAAGTTGTTGAACACTCTGTGAGGAAAATCTCTGCAAGGTGTGCATCGAGTAGAAGAGCGCCAGGAGGGAGAGAAGTATTTCTTGTTCAAGAAATCTTTCAAAATATGAGTTTAATGAAATCCCGAGAATGCAAGGTGTGTGTGGGAGAAGAATTTATTCTAAGTCCATAAGCTCAGAAGATATAACTCTTTCAAAAGCATAAGCGAGACCCAAAGGAGTTGGTTTCACAGAAGGAAGTTCAAAGGCCTAGAACTTTGAACACTTGAAAAATCTTCTAAGTCGAAGAAAGTCTGAAGCTCAGGTGGAGGAGCAACAACAACCATCTGATTTGGTTGTGGATAAGAAGTTGGACCATTAGATATACATCCAGTGAGCGAAGGAAGCAGAAGAGGAAAGAGCACAGGAGAATTAGATCTCAGTCGTCAGATCTGAACGCGTGGATCGACATCCATTAGATCCAAGGGAACGTGCACGAGGTTTGACACTTCAGAGTGCACAAGAGAGAGGGTTTTGCAAAGTTGTGAAATCCTGACATCATCATAAACGTCCATTAGAAGGGACGCATGACGAGCGATCAGCATTTCGCTAACTCGTGACTCAAAGAAGTCAAAGGGAAAATTCACGAAACTCACGAAACGCAAAATCCTGACGAGATCTAGACCATTAGATACAAAGGAGAGCTAGTCATTGATTTAATATTCCGAGATATCGACATTTCGGGTATCTGGGATGTGAAGAAGTTGTGGCTTGGAAGTCGCAAGTCACGAAATCCCGATTCGCGAAAGGAGAATCTGGATACGTGTCAATGGGTCAAAATATCCAGAAGGAGGTGGAGAGACAGTGGGATATATCTGATCCGTCAGATCACTGGAGGCAAAGACCAAGCATCGAATCACCAGGAGAAATCACAGTCATTGGTTGTTGTAAGCTCAGGAGGGAGAGCATCTTGAAACTTGAGATTCCCGAACTCCGGAGTGTTGGAATGCCGAAGTGGAATCTCAACCATCCGATTGATCAAATGTGAGCTGTTAGATATCGCGAGCGCATAAAGAGTCAATTTTGAGACTTGAAAATCCAGGAGTGTGCAGAGCCAAAGAGCTGGAGCAAATCTAAACCATTGAAGCCAGGAGGGTACGTTTCATTAGCTTGAAAGCTCTGGAGGAAGGCAGAAGTTTGAGACTTGAAACACACGAAGTGTAGAAAGCCGAAGAGTCATGAGTCGTTGATCTGTGGAGACACTTGTCAACAGATCTTGAACTCTGGGGAAAAGCTGAAGTGAGTCTTCAGTTTGAGAATTGAGATAGTCGGAGCATGAAGACCTGAAGTCCCAAGGAAATATCTAGAGCGTGATATCTAAGGGAGACATGGCGTGAATCTGTGAACTCCGGGTAAAGTGCTGAAGTGATTCACAACTGTTGGATTCGGAGGAGACGTGGTGAAAATCTATTAACTCAGGGAAAAGACCCAAGTAATCCTCGATCGTTAGATCAGGAGCACACATGTGAGTGGATCTTAGACTCTGGGTAAAAGACATTGAAAGAAATGGATTTAAGATTTGAAATCTCAGAAGTCTTGAGCCCTGGAGGAAATATCGACCGTCGATCGAGAAAGGGTCATTGGACCGTTGATCTAGTTTGAGAGGTCAAATACCTAGGTGAAGGCAGGGTCATTATTTTATGGGATAGGTGTCCACAGATCGCCAGTTCTGGAAGGTTGGAGTACATAAGAGAGTTGATTTTGAGACTTCAAACTCCTGAAGTCCGGAGTTGCGAAGAGAAATGGATCGTTGATTCAGAGAGAGTTGATCTGGTCCATAGATAAGAAGGGCGCAGATTTGAAGTGTTGATTTGGATGTTATCGTCAAGATCATGAGATTGACAATCCTGTGTCATTACGGGGACAAAATTTGTGAGGAGGTTAAGGAATCAAAGGCAAGCCACAATTTGAACCATGGTTTCATCTAGAGGACACGTGTAGGCTAGAGGAGCATTGCGGGGAGAAAAGCAGGTTGGTCTAAAACCACTATTGCCTGCACCCGCAATCGTGTATTAGAACAAGGTCACAGCCCAGAGTCACATGGGAGACGAGGCTAGTAAAGAGGAGCTAGCACTAGAACGTGCAGACAGAAGGTGTGGGTATCAATGGACTTGTGCCAAAGGAAGAAAAGGGTCATGTGTATAAATTATAGGTTCATTTAGGAGCCCACAGAGTCAATCTGACTCGACACTTGGAACGATCCAAAGATCGGGAGGTCACAAAACCCCAAAGGGGAGGGGGCATGCATCATAAAGTAATATTGTAAATACAAAATTCATGTTTTCTCTTTGGACGTCATGGTCAAAACTAAAGAAGTAGGTTAGATATATCCATACACTTTAACAATCAAATGGTTAAGGGAGAATCTCTTATCCTATAAACAAGAGAATCTCCTACACAAATATCATGACCTTAAAAATAAATTATTATCATATAAAATATTTGTGACACTTAAAATATTTATAAAGCATTGTCTATACTAAATTTTTTGTTAAATTAAATATAAATTAACATTGTGAATAATTATGTATAATAATTGTGAAACATAAAATGTTTATATCAAAAAACAATTCAATTAAAAAATACTTTAATTTTTTTTTTTAAATTAGATGTAGAGGTTAAATTTGATATTGAATCCTTCGTATATATTAGAAGAGGTTACATTAATGGTTATATCAATGTAATTGGGTATCATAGAGATGTGATGGTAATGCACATACTTGAGAAAGGGTTTGTTCCATTTAGAAGTTAGAAGTGGGTATCTTGGTGATCCATCACTACAATTTGCTAGAATTTGATATCATAAAGGTGCCCTAATACTATGCTTTCTTTAAAAATGATTAGTATGATCCAAATGTTAGAAGGGGGCATGCTTATAAGGATATATGATAATGGGTCTATTAGTCGGATCAGGTACTTAAAGATGTCTCGTAAATATGCCTAGTAGTGATCATGCCCAAGAAACAATTAGTTTCATCCCTTGTGCCTAAGGATACCTCACTTCTTGACTTGAAAATAAACTTGTATTATATAAAATGCATGTCCCTAAAAGATCAAGTTCTCCTCTCTCCTATATTAATTATTTTGCAAGTCTCTTATAACATAATTATGGCGAAAGCCCTTATAGTGGTTCCCTCACTCTTATATTGATGTGAATGCAAGTTTGTAACCACATATTATTGGATACTCATGGGGTGGTATTGCACAAGTCCCTAAGTGATTCTTTTACT
>JASDQU010502937.1:53263-77309 GCA_032191745.1 Picea mariana | reverse complement strand
AAACAAAGTGCCCTTTCATTAATAGTCACTTCTTTTTGATTAAACACATATTTTCATTGTGTCTCTTTATTAATTATTATTATTATTATTTATTATTTATATTATACTATGTATATTCATGTTATTTATGTCCATAACATGGAATTCCCAACTACACAACTTTGTTTTTAAAATTTCAAATAAAACTTTTAAAAAAATATCTATCAACTTATTTATTTTTTATTCAATGAAAAGAAAGAAATTTGATCGAAACTCTTTTCTCACATATCAAACATTTTCCATTGAGTTGAAAAAACAATTATCTACTTGACAATAATATTATAGAGTTCTTTTTTTTAGGTATTTTAGAAGGTGATTTTCTCATATTTTAGAAAATGGTTTTACCATTGTGGCCACTTTTGTTAAGTGTATTTTGAATTTTTTTTTCAATATTGATGTAGTAATGCTTTTGCAGGGGTTTTTATAAAAGGTGTTTTTTTGGTTATTTTCCGATTAATAGCGACATTGACTTTTTATTTTTATTTTTCAATGTTATAGTAACACCATTACTCTGGCCGAGGAATCTTGTACGACTCCCTCGTCAGATCTACTGTTTAAATCTACTTTCAGTGGATTTATTATTAAAATAATGATTTGGTCAAAAATTCCTGCGTGAATACATCTGCCGAATCCTAAAAGTAAGATTGAGTGGAAGACATGTAGGACCACTTGTCTATTTGGGTCTTAGCTTCATGATGAATCTTCCTCCTGGAATTCCTATAAAAGAAGGAGGAGAGCTCATTAATTTTCATTCCCGAATTTGTGAGTTGTGAGTTAGTCAGTCTTAGGTTCTAAGCTTCCCTTCTGTCTGAAGCTTTGTGTCTTTCTGTCTGTAAGTCTGTGAGTTGAGCGAAGAGAATCCTACTCTGAGTCTGTTATCAGTGCCTCTAGCACATATTGTAATACCCGGAAGCTTTTATGCTTTGATAATATAAAGACTTCCGCATGTTATTATATCTTTGATGCTTGTCTATTGTCTCTCTATTATGCGCACATTGTGACTTCATTTATTTGCCTGTATTTGCATTCGTTGTTCCTTGGTACTGCTAAGGCATAGTTCACTCACCCAGCTAGTAAGGTTGCTGGTAGTCTAGTGTAAGGCGTCAGTGGATCAGTGGTAGTAAGTCCCACTAGGCAGGAGGCCGCTAAGGGCAGTTGTAGCTGTGAATGTTCGTCGAAAACCAGTTATAGGCTTCAAATAGAGCTGTAAAAGCACCGATGGACTTCGGGCAGTGTGGTTCAAAATGATAAGCAGAGTAAAGTGGTTAACTCGACGATATTGATTCTGATGGAAGTAGCAGAAACCAGAAGACTAGATGGTGAAGGGATATTGCGCATGAGACAAGCCGACAATATTTCAAGCTTCATTCTTTGACAGAGGAGGCCTCTGAGTTTACAAATGGTATCAGAGCCATGACCTTCATTTCAACCTGGGTATGATATCAGACTCTCTTAGATCTGATATAGCTATTTGCTCTTTGTTTTGTTCTCTGTATAAAATCTGTGTGTGGTTTTAAAAGAATCCAGTGCCGTATCAAGAGTCTCAGGCTGTTTAAAGGCACAGTTCCACTCTTGCGACACACTCTAAGCTGTATCAGTAGTCTCGGGTTGTTTAAAGGCACAGTTTCCACTAGTGCGACTCCTTGAAAGATTTGCTAGTTTCTGCCTAAGCAGTCGGCCAGGAGCTTGTCTAATCTTCTTTCGGGAAGACATAAGACTAAAAGCCTTGCTTTTCTGTGCAGAAATAGTAACATCTACTACTATGGATTCTAGATCTGTCTCATTTAGAGAAGTTAAAAATGATGAAGAAGCAAGTACTTCTGTATCTGACTCTGTAAATAGTCTTGAGTCAATGTTTTCTTTGAATAGATCTCAGAGTATAAATCATGCAGAAATAGAATAAGTAGAAATAAATCCTCAGGCTGCATGGAAGTTACCGGCCATAAATCCAAGTAAAGTGTATCAAGATTTAAACATTTTCCATCTCAAAGCAGTGACTAGAGTTTTTGTTAAAGAGTCAATCAGTACTATACAACATAATAGTGATGTCACTCAGACTATTTCCCTATTAAATCCAAAGGAAATTCATAAAAAAGCCAAGAAACATAAAACAAACTTCTTGCACTTTGGATGCATTAGAATCAGGATAAATGCACTTGTACATAAAGGAATAGATGCCTATGTGTTGTGCACAGTAAGGGATTTAACACATGATAAGTTTACCGATTCTCTAATAGGTGGAATTGTCTCCCCTCTCTCAAATGGACCAGTCTACTTTGACTGCTACCCAAATTTTTCTGTGTATACTTTTGATGAAACTCTTGCAGATATCTTAAAACTGCAAATCAGAACGACAGGGTTTAGCATGAATGCTAAAAGAACAAATATAGCAGCCCAAGCCAAGGGATGTTTTCGACATACAAATACTATGTTTCCTGCTGTCTTACATTCCCCTAGCAAAGATTCTTAGTCTAGCACCCTGGTCATAACAGATTCCTTAAATCAAAAAATGGAACATTGCACTATAAAGTGGGAAAACCTTTCTTTCCCTACTGATTGGGTGATTGATACTCCAAAAATTCCTATACCAAGATCTATTACTTCGGCACAAATAAAGGAAACTTCTAACTCTGCAGTCATTTCCTTTCCCCAAAGAAATTTTTCCAGGTCTTTTTCTTGTACAGAACCCATTCCTCCTTCTCCTCCATCATTTTGCTTACATCCTTCTTTATAGTCTTTAGCAAGCCAGATGGGAAGAGTCCCTTTTGCAGTCAAACGTTTTTATTGTGGAAATTTAATTACTCTATCTACTCTTTCCGCATTTGAAGAAAACTCAAGAGTACAATTTGAACATATACACCACAATCCCAGGACAAACCTACCTCCACCAAATTCTACTGCTAAAGACCAATGTCCTCATCCTGAATGTTCTGACATTCCTTTCCCACATGATTCACATGTGTTGGTTATCCAAGATAACCTTTGTACATAAATAAATTTGAGAAAAGAATCATCTTTCGTTCCAAAAGATACTAGGAGGCCATCTTCTGCAGAAATCAAAAAATTTCTGTCTCTTTTCAAAGGATGCAAAAAAGATTTTGTGAAGACATAATGGATGAAAGAAATGTTGAACTGGGATTTATTTTCCCATCCAGAAGCAAGAGAATTTTCTAAAAGGACTTCAAATAAAGAAAAAATCAGACTAGCCCAAAAGTGGAAAGATTTTATGAATAGAGAAAATCTTTATATATCTTTCTATGAATGGAACAAAAGAAAGAATCCCAAAACTTGGGAGTTGAATCCTCAAAAAGATAGTCTTACCAGTTGTCCAGTTCAGACTCTTTCTATTTCTGATATAGGAAGAGAAATAAACAAGATCAAGAAATCTATGACAAACAGACCTGATCAAAAGAAAGAATATGAAGATAATAGTCTTCAGGTCCAACATCAAAAGTATCATGTCTTGATTGAACTCAAAATTCAAGACTTAAATTTTAGATTGAAGACATTGATTGACACTGGATCAGATTTAAACGTGCTAAACAAGCATGTCATTCCTATTTCCCTGTGGGAAAAAACTCAAGCTATGGTTGTGGGACTGGGAAACATTCCCAATGATATTTCTTTTCAGATTCCAGAAGCTATTCTCTGCTTCCAAGAATATTGTCTCAAGATGAAATTTCTTTTAGAAGAAATACCAGTAGCCTGTATCCTTGGTACTCCTTTCCTTGCAGCAGTATCACCCCATGGTTCTACCATGGTAACTCCATAAAAACCAGGATACTTCATCACAATTCCTTCTCCATAAGGGAAAGTGACAGTCAAACTTCCTTTTGTTTCTACCCCAAGAATCTCAGATGCTGTTCAGCTAACTTTTAGAAAGAATGAAACACTAAAAGAATTGAAGCAAGTTCAAATAGCTACCAGAATCAGAGATCAGTTAAAGAAGGAAGATATTCAAGAAAAAATCTTTCTGTTAAAACAAGGTTTTATCAACTCAGTTTGCTCAGAGAATCCTACTGCCTTTTGGAAGCAGAAGAAACATGAAGTCTCTCTCCCCTATAGAGAAGACTATCAAGGTAAGCCTTGTAAAAGCAGAGCTATTCCAATGAACGCTGAATATCAGAAGCTATGTGCTGAAGAGATCAAGGGTCTACTTGAGAAAGAACTTATTCGAGAATCTACTAGTCCGTGGAATTGTTATGGTTTCTATGTAAATAAACATTCAAAACAAATAAGAGGAGTCCCTAGACTAGTAGTGAATTACAAACCCTTGAATAAAGTTTTAGCCGATGATACATACCCTATTCCAAATAAAAGCAGTTTAGTCACCATAATTGTAGGGGCCAAGATCTTCTCAAAATTTGACTTAAAATATGGATTTTGGCAAGTTGCTATTAAAGAAAAGGATAAATTCAAGACTGCTTTTAATGTTCCTGCTGGGCATTATGAATGGAATGTAATGCCATTCGGGTTAAAAAATGCTCCTGCTAAATTTCAAAGGGTTATGGATGATACTCTTAAGACTTATTTTGATTGGCTTATTGTTTATATTGATGATATATTAGTTTTTTCCTCATCCATTGATCAGCATTTTAAACATCTGAAAAAGCTTTTGCAAGTGATCCAACAAGCTGGCCTAGTTCTTTCAAAGAAAAAGATTGAGATTTTCCAGACACAGATAAAGTTCCTTGGCCACACCACTCACAATGGCCAGATAATTCTGCAAACTCATGCTGTGGAATTTGCAGACAAGTTTCTAGACAAAATCCTTGACAAAACATAGCTACAAAGATTTTTGGGAAGCCTGAACTACATAAGCCATTTTTACAAAAATCTGCTCATGATCGAAAGCTTCTAAATGATAGGCTAAAGAAAGATCCAAGCCCTTGGACAGAAGCTCATACCCAAGCTGTAAGGAATATCAAGGCAAAAACCAAAAATCTCCCAATATTACATATCTCTGATGATGAACTCCCTAAGATAGTAGAAACAGATGCTACTAATATTGGATGGGGAGCAGTGCTGTAACAAATCAGAGATAAAGGAAAAGAAGAGGTAATTCAATTTGCTTCTGGGTTATGGCAAGCAGCAGAAAATAATTATTCTGCTCTGGATAAGGAGATTAAAGCTGCTTTGAACGCCATACATAAATTTGAAATTTATTTAATCTATAAAAAATTCCTTTTAAGGACTGATGCTGCAACAATGAACAAAGTCCTAAATAAGGATTTGAAAAATATTGGTGATTCAAAATTTGCCAAATGGCAAGATCTTTTTAGCAATTTTGACTTTGCTATAGAACATATTAAGGGATCACATAGTTCTATTCCAGATTTCTTGAGTTGAGAAAATTTGCAGAATCTTTGTCTACTAATCTTTGTACAACCAAGAGATGGAATAGAAAGAATAGTAGAAGTGCCAGACTCTCTACAATGGGAATCTTATTCAGCAAGTTGGGTGCCTCGATGGGAACTAAGAAGCACTGAAATTCTTTCTCAGACAACCCAAGTTTCATATTCAAATCTGGTACCTGAAATAAGAGGAAGAAGAATATCAAATGTGTTGACTCCCATAGTCACCCTATCAAATGAAAAAGCAGTCCAAGCACAAAATTCTCTAGGAGAATTTTTTCATGATATAGTCAAAATCTGGGATATCAGAAATGATCATCATCAACAAAAATATTTTTGTATGAATAGACCCAGACTATTATCTCAGTGGCCTGAGAGGAATCCTGATATTATATTTCCAGAAACAACTGTAAACTATCATGAATACAGGAGATCATGGTGGGAATTTGTTCAACAGGAAGATTGTATAATATTAGTTAAATTTTGAAGTATAAACTCTTCAACTGCAGGCAGGCCACCTATCTGGATTGCAAATTGGTGGAAAGATTTTGGTCTCAATAAAGGAGCAATAGATCCTGGAATCCTAAGTTCTTTCAGAACACTCTCTGTTGTCCAAGATATTTTTCGACAAAGCCCAAATGATGGAGAAACTCTTCGTATTTTCATTCTAAATCATATTCAATGGGAAATTAAGTCAAAAACCATCCTCCAAATGATTAATGGATCACCTTTCATAGCTCGAATGATCTATACAAAATCTTGGGATACTCTGCATTATCCTGAAAGATTTTCTAGCTTTATTGAAAATGATTAAGACCGTTTCTGGTTTCCGTGGGTTTACATATCAAACTCCACTGTGTAAAGTCATGTCTAAATGGTCGGCAGTGGTTCCATTTGGGTTCCGTGGGTTGCTGTCATTAAAATCCACTTTGTACGTTGTCTAGTCATGTCCAATAAAGAAAATCTTGGAAACTCGAAGCACTTCTCCAACTTTTGGTGAGGTTTGACCCACATTTCCAAAGATGCTCTACTATTCAACATGTGATATGTCATATATTGTCTCTTTCTGGTCGGGGAATCTTCCATGACAACCCCGTCAGAGCTACTATTTATCATGTGACATGGTACTCTGGCCAAGGAATCTTGCACGATTCCCTCGTCAAATCTACTGTTTAAATCTGCTTTCGGTGGATTTATTATTAAAATAATGATTTGGTCAGAAATTCCTACGTGAATACATCTGTCGAATCCTAAAAGTAAGATTGAGTGGAAGACATGTAGGACCACTTGTCTATTCGGGTCTTAGCTTCATGATGACTCTTCCTCCTGGAATTCCTATAAAAGAAGGAGGAGAGCTCATTCATTTTCATTCCCAAATTTTTGAGTTGTGAGTTAGTCAGTCTTAGGTTCTAAGCTTCCCTTTTGTCTGAAGCTTTGTGTCTTTCTGTCTATAATTCTGTGAGTCGAGCGAAGAGCATCCTACTCTGAGTCTGTTATCAGTGCCTCTGGCACATATTGTAATACCCGCAAGCTTTTATGCTCTGATAATATAAATACTTCCGCATGTTATTATATTTCTGATGCTTGACTATTGTCTCTCTATTATGCGCACATTGTGACTTCATTTATTTTCCTGTATTTGCATCCATTGTTCCTTGGTACTTCTAAGGCATAGTTCACTCACCCAGCTAGTAAATTCATCTTCCATCTTAAAGCTGTGACTAGAGTATTTGTTAAAGAATCAATAAGTACAATACAGCAGAATAGTGATGTTACTCAAACAATTTCCCTATTAAATCCAAAAGAGATTCAAAAGGAAGCTAAGAAGCATGGAACAAACTTCCTACATTTTGGATGTATCAGAATCGGAATAAATGCTCTCGTCCATAAAGGAATAGATGCCTATGTACTTTGTACAGTAAGGGATCTAACTCACAATAAGTTTACTGATTCCTTGATAGGTGGAATTGTACCCCCTCTATCCAATGGACCAGTCTATTTTGACTGTTATCCAAATTTCTCTGTATATACTTTTGATGAAAATCTTGCAGACATCCTAAAGTTGCAAATTAGAACAATGGGATTTGATATGCGTTCCAGCAGAACAAATATAGCCGTCCAAGCCAAGGGATGCTTTAGACATACAAATACTATGTTCCCAGTAGTCTTACATGCCCCCAGTAAAGAATCCAAGTCAAGCACTCTAGTCATAATAGACCCTCTAAATCAGAAAATGGAACATTGTACCATAAAATGGGAAAATCTCTCTTTTCCTACAAATTGGGTCATTGATATTCCAAGGGCACCTATACAAAGATCTATTACTTCTGCCCAGATAAAGGAGACACCAAACTCTGCAGTCATTTCCTTTCCCCAGAAAAATATTTCTAAGTCATCCTCTTGTAAAATACCACCTTCTTCATTTTGTTTACACCCTTCATTACATGCTTTAGCCAATCAAGTTGGGAAAGTTCCCTTTGCAGTAAAATGTTTTGATTGTGGAGAATTGATTAACTTAGCCACTCTTTCTACATTCGAAGAAAATGAAAGATTACAATTTGAGCACTCCAATCATAATCCTAGAACAAATTTACCTCCACCAAACTCTACTGCAAAAGATCAATGTCCACATGCTCAATGTTCGGACATTCCTTTTCCTCATGATTCACATGTTTTGGTTATACAAGAAAATCTGGATGAAAAAATAAAATCCAGAAAAGAATCCTACATCCCTGAGGATACAAGAAGACCATCTGTTCCAGAAATAAAAAAGTTTTTGACTCTTTTTAAAGGATGTCAAAAAGAATTCATAAAGCCAGAATGGATGAAAGAAATGCTGAATTGGGATCTGTACACTCATCCAGAAGCAAGAGAATTTGTCAAGAGAACTTCAAATGAAGAAAAGATTAAATTAGCTCAAGACTGGAAGAATTTTATGAAAAAAGAAAATATGTATATATCCTTCTATGAGTGGAGAAGGACAGCTATTCTCAAAAAAGAAAGTTCCTAGAAATTAATCCCTCAGAAAGCTAATCCCATATGCTTTCCAGTCAGTACTCTTTCTATATCTGATTTAGGAAGAGAAATCAGTAGAATCAAGAAATCCATGGCAAATACTTCAGAACAGAAGAAAGAAGAAAAGAATGAAAGTCTTCAAGTCAAACATCAAAAATATCATGTCTTGATTGAACTAAAAATTCAAGACCTGCATTTTAAATTGAAGACCTTAATTGATACTGGATCAGATTTGAATATGCTAAATAAGCATGTTATCCCTGTATATTTATGGGAAAAAACTCAGGCTATGGTTGTGGTATTAGGAAACATTCCAAATGATATTTCATTCCAGGTTCCAGAAGCAGTTCTCTGTTTCCAAGATTTCTGTCTTAAAATGAAATTCTTATTAGTGGATATCCCTGTTGCTTGTATCCTTGGAACTCTCTTCCTTGCAGCATTTTCTCCCCATGGGTCAACCATGGTGACTCCAGAAAATCCAGGATACTTCATTACAATCCAGGGTAGTAAAATAAATAAACTCCCATTTGTATCTACTCCTAGGATTTCAGATGTTGTTCAACTTAATCTTAGAAAGGTTGAAAAGATAAAAGAGCTAAAGGCCTTCCAGACAGAAATCAGAATTCAAGATCAATTGAAACAAATAAACATCTAGGAAAATATCTTCTTCTTAAAAGAAGAATTTATTAATTCAGTTTGCTCAGAAAATCCTACTGCCTTTTGGAAGCAGAAAAAGCATGAAGTCTTCCTTCCTTACAGAGAAGACTATCGGGGAAAGCCTTGTAAAAGCAGAGCCATACCAATCAATGCTGAGTACCAAAAGCTTTGTGCAGATGAAATTGAGGGATTACTCAAAAAGGAACTAATCAGAAAATCTACTAGTCCTTGGAACTGTTATGGGTTTTATGTAAATAAACATTCAGAACAGATCAGAGGAGTTCCTAGATTAGTAGTCAACTATAAACCCCTCAATAAAGTATTAGCAGATGATACTTATCCCATTCCAAATAAAAGCAGCCTTGTTACCAAAATTGCAGGTGCAAAGATCTTTTCAAAATTTGATTTGAAATCAGGATTCTGGCAAGTAGCCATTCATGAAAAGGACAAATTTAAAACTGCTTTTAATGTCCCTGCTGGGCATTATGAATGGAATGTGATGCCTTTTGGGCTAAAGAATGCTCCTGCAAAATTTCAAAGGGTGATGGATGATACTTTAAAGCCATATTTTGATTGGCTCATTGTATATATTGATGACATTTTGGTTTTCTCTTCATCCATAGACCAACATTTTAAACATCTGAAGAAGCTTTTGCAAGTCCTCAAGCAAGCTAGGCTAGTATTATCCAAGAAAAAGATTGAACTTTTCCAGACACAGATCAAATTTCTTGGTCATACTATTGACAATGGTCAAATCACTCTGCAAACTCATGCTGTTGAATTTGCAGATAAATTTCCAGACAAGATTATTGATAAAACACAGCTGCAAAGGTTCTTAGGAAGTCTAAATTATATAAGCCATTTTTATAAAAACTGTGCTCAAGATAGAAGAATCCTTAATGATAGATTGAAAAAAGAACCAAGTCCCTGGACAGAGGCACATACTCAAGCTATAAGAAATATCAAAGCCAGGACAAAGAATCTTCCCATCCTACATATCTCTGATGATAATCTCCCAAAGATAGTAGAAACTGATGCCAGTAATATTGGCTGGGGAGCAGTTTTAAAACAAGTCAAAGACAAGGGAAAGGAAGAAGTTATTCAATTTGCCTTTGGTTTATGGAAAGTAGCAGAGAAAAAATATTCTGCATTGGATAAAGAAATTAAAGTTGCCCTAAATGCCATACATAAATTTGAAATCTATTTGAGTTACAAAAGATTTCTTCTTAGGACTGATGCTGCAGCAATGAATAAGGTTTTAAACAAGGAACTAAAGAATCCTGGAGATTCTAAATTTGCAAGATGGCAGGCCCTTTTCAACAATTTTGATTTTTCAATAGAACATATTAAAGGGGCTAATAATTCCATTCTAGATTTCTTAAGTAGAGAACATCTACAAAATTCCTGCTGATTAATCTCTGTACAGCTTAGAAATGAAGAAGAGCAGGTAATAAATATTCTTGATACTCTAAATTGGAGATCTTATACAAAAGAATGGATACCCCGGTGGGAATTAAGAAGTACAGAACTTCTATCTCAAGCAACATAGGTTTCATATTCTAGTCTAGTTCCTGAAGTAAGGGGAAGAAGAATATCAAATATTTTGGCTCCCTTAACCACTCAGAGCAATGAAAGGGAATCCCAAGCACAGTATGCCTTAACAGAACTTTTCCATGATATAACATTAATCTGGGACATAAGAAATACTGAAGGTAACAATCAACAATATTTTCGTTTAAACAAACCCAGATTATTATCTCATTGGCCCGAAAGGAATCCTAATATCATCTTTCTAGAAACAAGCATAAATTATCATGAATACAGAAAGATGTGGTGGGAATTTTCTCAAAAGGAGGATATGATAATTATGGTTAAATTTGGTAGCATAAATTTTGCAACTGCAGGAAGACCCCCAATTTGGATTGCTGACTAGTGGAGAAACTTTGGTCTAAATAAGAGCGCCGAAGACCCCTATGTTTTAGGATCTTGCATTTCTCTTACTGCTATCCGAGATCTTTACCTTCAAGGACCAAATGATGGAGAAATATTACAAATGTTCATCTTCAACCATTTTCAGTGGGGAATCAAATCAAATATTATTCTCCAGATCATCAATGGCGTACCCTTTATAGTCCGGAGAATTTATACAAATATGTGGGACACCCTACATTATCCAGAAAGATTTTCTAGCTTCATTGAAAATGATTGAAAATACTCTAATCTCTGGTTTCCGTGGGTTTGTACCTTAAAACTCCACAGTGTAATAATTCATGTCTAAATGGCCGACAGTGGTGCCATTCGAGTTCCGTGGGTTGCTGTCATTAAACTCCACTGTGTATAGTGTGGTCTTGTCAATAAAAGAGAATCTTGGAAACTCGGAGCACTTCTCCGACTTTTGGTGAGGTTTGACCCACATTTCCAAGATGCTCTACTGTTTATCACATGTTGTCCTCTTTTATGTCATATATGTTTGTACTCTGGTCGGGGAATCTTACATGACAACCCCATCAGGTCTATTGTTTATCATGTGACATTGTACTCAGGCTGAGGAATCTTACACGACTCCCTCGTCAGATTTACTGTTTAAATCTGCTTTCGGTGGATTTATTATTAAAATAATGATTTGGTCAGAGATTCCTACGTGAATACATCTGCCAAAGTAAGATTGAGTGGAAGACATGTAGGACCACTTGTCTATTCAGGTCTTAGCTTCATGATGACTCTTCCTCCCGAAATTCCTATAAAAGAAGGGGGAGAGCTCATTATTTTCATTCCCAAATTTGTGAGTTGTGAGTTAGTCAGTCTTAGGTTCTAAGCTTCCCTTCTGTCTGAAGCTTTGTGTCGTTCTGTCTGTAAGTCTGTAAGTCGAGCGAAGAGCATCCTACTCTGAGTCTGTTATCAGTGCCTCTGGCACATATTGTAATACCCACAAGATTTCATGCTCTAATAATATAAATACTTCTGCATGTTATTATATCTCTGATGCTTGTCTATTGTCTCTCTATTATGCGCACATTGTGACTTCATTTATTTGCTTGTATTTGCATCCGTTGTTCCTTGGTACTGCTAAGGCATAGTTCGCTCATCCAGCTAGTAAGGTTGCTGGTAGTCTGGTGTAAGGCGTCGGTGGATCAATGGTAGTAAGTCCTGCTAGGCAGGAGGCTGCTAAGGGTAGTTGTAGCTGTGAAAGTTCACCGAAAACTAGTTATAGGCTTCAAATAGAGCTGCAAAAGCACCGATGGACTTCGGGCGGTGTGGTTCAAAATGCTAAGTAGAGTAAAGCGGTTAACCCGATGACATTGGTTCTGACGGAAGTAGCATAAACCAGAAGACTAGATTGTGAAGGGAGATTGCGCATGAGACAAGCCGGCAATATTTCAAGCTTCATTCTCTGACAGAGGAGGCCTCTGAGTTTACAAAATGGTGTCAGAGCCATGCACTTCTTTTCAACCCGGGTATGATATCAGACTCTCTTAGATTTGATATAGCTATTCGCTCTGTGTTTTCTCTGTGTAAGATTTTGTGTGTATAAAACCTTTGTGTGATCATAAAGAATCCAGTGCCGTATCAAGAGTCTCGGGTTGTTTAAAGGCACAGTTCCACTCTTGTGACACATCTCAGTGCTATATCAAGATTCTCGGGCTGTTTAAAGGCACAGTTCCACTCTTGCGACACATATGAGGATGTATCAGTAGTCTCGGGCTGTTTAAAGGCACAGTTTCCACTACTGCGACCTCCTGAAAGATTTTCTAGTTTCTGCCTGAGAAGTCGGCCAGGAGCCTGTCTAATCTTCTTTCAGGAAGACATAAGACTAAAAGCCCTGCTTTTCTGTGTAGAAATAGTAACATCTACTACTATGGATTCTAGATCTGTCTCATTTAGAGAAGTTAAAAATGCTAAAGAAACAAGTACTTATGAATCTGACTCTGTAAATAGTCTTGAGTCAATGTTTTCTTTGAATAGATCTCAGAGTATAAATCATGCAGACATAGAAGAAGTAGAAATAAATCCTCAGGCTGCATGGAAGTTACCAGCCATAAATCCAAGTAAAGTGTATCAAGATTTAAACATGTTCCATCTCAAAGCAGTAACTAGAGTTTTTGTTAAAGAATCAATCAGTACTATACAAAAGAATAGTGATGTCACTCAGACTATTTCCCTATTAAATCCAAAGGAAATTCAAAAAGAATCCAAGAGACATAAAACAAACTTCTTTCACTTTGGATGCATTAGAATCGGAATAAACGCACTTGTACATAAAGGAATAGATGCCTATTTGTTGTGCACAGTAAGGGATTTAACACATGATAAGTTTACCGATTCTCTAATAGGTGGAATTGTCACCCCTCTCTCAAATGGACCAGTCTACTTTGACTGCTATCCAAATATTTCTGTGTATACTTTTGATGAAACTCTTGCAGATATCTTAAAACTGCAAATCAGAATGACAGGGTTTAGCATGAATGCTAAAAGAACAAATATAGCAGTCCAAGCCAGAGGATGTTTTCGACATACAAATACTATGTTTCCAACTGTCTTACATTCTCCTAGCAAATATTCCCAGTCTAGTACTCTGGTCATAACAGATTCTTTAAATAAAAAAATGGAACATTGTACCATAAAATGGGAAAACCTGTCTTTTCCTACTGATTTGGTCATTGATACTCCTAAAATACCTATACCAAGATCTATTACTTCGGCCCAAATTAAGGAAACTCCAGACTCTACAGTCATCTCTTTTCCCCAGAGAAATTTCTCTAGGTCTTTTTCTTGTACAGAACTCATTCCTCCTTCTCCTCCATCATTTTGCTTACATCTTTCCTTACAGTCTTTGGCAAGCCAAGTGGGAAGAGTTCCTTTTGCAGTCAAATGTTTTGATTGTGGAGATTTAATCACGCTTTCTACTCTCTCCGCATTTGAATAAAATTCAAGAGTACAATTTGAATGCATCCATCATAATCCAAGGACAAATCTACCCCCACCAAACTCCACTGCCAAAGACCAGTGTCCTCATCCCCAATGTTTTGACATTCCTTTCCCACATGATTCACATGTGTTGGTTATCCAACATAACCTTTGTACAGAGATAAATTTGAGAAAAGAATCATCTTTCATTCCAAAAGATACTAGGAGGCCATCTTCTGCGGAAATCAAAAAATTTCTGTCTCTTTTCAAAGGATGCAAAAAAGATTTTGTGAAGACAAAATGGATGAAAGAAATGTTGAATTGGGATTTATTCTCCCATCTAGAAGCAAGAGAATTTTCCAAAAGGACTTCAAATAAGGAAAAAATCAGATTAGCTCAAGATTGGAAAGATTTTATGGAAAAAGAGAATATTTAAATTTCTTTCTATGAATGGAACAAAAGAAAGAATCCCAGGACTCATTCTTGGGAGTTAACTCCTCAAAAAGCCAGTCTCACTAGTTGTCCAGTCCAGTCTCTTTCTATTTCTGATATAGGAAGAGAAATTAACAAAATCAAGAAGTCCATGACAAACAAATCTGATCAAAAGAAAGAAGATGAAGATAACAGTCTTCAGGTCCAACATAAAAAATATCATGTCTTGATTGAACTCAAAATTCAAGACTTAAATTTTAGATTGAAGACATTGATTGACACTAGATCAGATTTAAACATGCTAAACAAGCATGTCATTCCTATTTCTCTATGGGAAAAAACTCAAGCTATGGTTGTGGGACTGGGAAATATTCCCAATGATATTTCTTTTCAGATTCCAGAAGCTATTCTCTGCTTCCAAGAATATTGTCTCAAGATGAAATTTCTTTTAGAAGAAATACCAGGAGCCTGTATCCTTGGTACTCATTTCCTTGCAGTAGTTTCACCTCATGGTTCTACCATGGTAACTCCAGAAAAACCAGGATACTTCATCACAATTCCTTCTCCACAAGGAAAAGTGGCAGTCAAACTTCCTTTTTTTTCTACTCCAAGAATCTCAGATGCTGTTCAGCTAACTTTAGAAAGAATGAAACACTAAAAGAATTGAAGCAAGTCCAAATAGCTACCAGAATCAGAGGTCAACTAAAGAAGGAAGATATTCAAGAAAAAATATTTCTGTTAAAATAAGATTTTATCAACTCAGTCTGCTCAGAGAATCCTACTGCCTTTTGGAAGCAGAAGAAACATGAAGTCTTTCTCCCATATAGATAAGACTATCAAGGTAAGCCTTGTAAAAGCAGAGCTATTCCAATGAATGTTGAATATCAGAAGCTATGTGCTGAAGAGATCAAGGGTTTACTTGAGAAAGAACTTATTAGAGAATCTACTAGTCCTTGGAATTGTTATGGTTTCTATGTGAACAAACATTCAGAACAAATAAGAGGAGTCCCCAGGCTAGTAGTGAATTATAAACCCTTGAATAAAGTCTTAGCTGATGATACATACCCTATTCCAAATAAAAGCAGTTTAGTCACCAGAATTGTAGGGGCCAAGATCTTCTCAAAATTTGACTTAAAATATGGATTTTGGCAAGTTGCTATTAAAGAAAAGGATAAATTCAAGACTGCTTTTAATGTTCCTGCTGGGCATTATGAATGGAATGTAATGCCATTTGGGTTAAAAAATGCTCCTGCCAAATTTCAAAGGGTGATGGATGATACCCTTAAGCCATATTTTGATTGGCTTATTGTCTATATTGATGATATTTTAGTCTTTTCTTCATCCATTGATCAGCATTTCAAACATCTGAAAAAGCTTTTGCAAGTGATCCAGCAAGCCGGCCTAGTTCTTTCAAAGAAAAAGATTGAGCTTTTCCAGACATAGATAAAGTTTCTTGGCCACACCATTGACAATGGCCAGATAACTCTGCAAACTCATGCTGTGGAATTTGCAGATAAGTTTCCAGACAAAATTCTTGACAAAACATAGCTACAAAGATTTTTGGGAAGCTTGAACTACATAAGTCATTTTTATAAAAAATGTGCTCATGATCGAAAGCTTCTAAATGATAGGCTAAAGAAAGATCCAAGTCCTTGGACAGAAGCTCATACCCAAGCTGTAAGGAATATCAAGGCAAAAACCAAAAATCTTCCAATACTACATATCTCTGATGATGAACTCCCTAAAATAATAGAAACAGATGCGAGTAATATTGGATGGGGGGCAATGCTGAAACAAGTCAGAGATAAAGGAAAAGAAGAAGTAATTCAATTTGCTTCAGGACTATGGCAAGCAGCAGAAAATAATTATTCTGCTCTGGATAAGGAGATTAAAGCTGCTTTCAATGCCATTCATAAATTTGAAATTTATTTGATTTATAAAATATTTCTTTTAAGAACTGATGCTGCAGCAATGAATAAAGTCCTTAACAAAGACTTGAAAAATCCCGGTGATTCAAAATTTGCTAGATGGCAAGCTCTTTTCAGTAATTTTGACTTTTCTATAGAACATATTAAAGGATCACATAATTCTATTCCAGATTTCTTGAGTAGAGAACATTTGCAGAATTCTTGTCTATTGATCTCTGTGCAGCTGCGAGATGGAATAGAAAGAATAGTAGAAATCCCTGACTCTCTACAATGGGAATCCTATTCAACAAATTGGGTGCCCCGATGGGAACTAAGAAGTACTGAGATTCTTTCTCAGACAACACAGGTGCCATATTCAAATCTAGTGTCTGAAATAAGAGGAAGGAGAATTTCAAATATTCTGACTCCCATAGTCACCCTATCAAATGAAAGAGCAATCTGAGCACAAAATACTCTAGCAGAATTTTTCCATGATATAGTTCAAATTTGGGATATCAGAGATGATCATCATCATCAAAAATATTTTTGCCTAAATAGACCCAGATTATTATCTCATTGGCATGAAGGAAATCCTGATATTATATTTCCATAAACAAGTGTAAACTACCATGGGTACAAAAGTTCATGGTGGGAATTTGTTGAACAAGAAGACTGTATAATACTAATCAAATTTGGAAGTATAAACTCTTCAACTGCAGGAAGGCCACCCATCTGGATTGCAGATTGGTGGAAAGACTTTGGGCTCAATAAAACAACAATAGATCCTGAGATCTTAAGTTCTTTTACTGTTCTCTCTCTTGTCCAAGATCTTTTCCGGCAAGGACCAAATGATGGAGAAATTCTATGGCTCTTCATTCTAGATCATTTCCAATGGGAAATTAAATCAAAGATCATTCTTCAGATGATTAATGGATCACATTTTATAGCTTGGAGAATCTATACAAAAGCATGGGATACTCTGCATTATTCAGAAAGATTTTCTAGTTTTATTGAAAATGATTAAATAACACTCCTGGTTTCTGTGGGTTTACATATCAAACTCCACTGTGTAAACTCATGTCTAAATGGCCAACAGTGGTGCCATTCAGGTTCCGTGGGTTGCCTTCATTAAAATCCACTTTGTACGTTGTCTAGTCATGTCCAATAAAGAGAATCTTGGAAACTCGGAGCACTTCTCAAAATTTTGGTGCGGATTGACCCACATTTCCAAGATGCTCTACTGTTTATCACATGTTGTTCTCTTTTATGTCATATATGTTTGTACTCTGGTCGGGGAATCTTACATGACAACCCTGTTAGGTCTACTATTTATCATGTGACATTGTACTCTGGCCGAGGAATCTTGCACGACTCGCTCGTCATATCTACTGTTTAAATCTGCTTTCGGTGGATTTATTATTAAAATAATGATTTGGTCAGATATTCCTGCTTGACTACATCTGCCGAATCCTAAAAGTAAGATTGAGTGGAAGACATGTAGGACCACTTGTCTATTCGGGTCTTAGCTTCATGATGACTCTTCCTCCCGAAATTCCTATAAAAGAAGGAGGAGAGCTAATTCATTTTTATTCCCAAATTTGTGAGTTGTGAGTTAGTCAGTCTTAGGTTGTAAGCTTCCCTTCTGTTTGAAGCTTTGTGTCTTTGTGTCTGTAAGTCTGTAAGTCGAGCGAAGAGCATCCTGCTCT
This sequence comes from Picea mariana, assembly GCA_032191745.1. Taxonomy (NCBI): domain Eukaryota; kingdom Viridiplantae; phylum Streptophyta; class Pinopsida; order Pinales; family Pinaceae; genus Picea; species Picea mariana. The sequence continues at coordinate 59,294 of JASDQU010502937.1, read as the reverse complement.
GAGTCTGTTATCAATGCCTTTGGAACATATTGTAATACCCAAAAGCTTTTATGCTCTAATAATATAAAGACTTCCACTTGTTATTCATCTCTGATGCTTGTTTATTATCTCTCTATTATGTGCACATTGTGACTTCATTTATTTGCCTGTATTTGCATCCGTTGTTCCTTGGTACTGCTAAGGCATAGTTCACTCATCCAGCTAGTAAGGTTGCTGGTAGTCTGGTGCAAGGCGTCGGTGGATCAGTAGTAGTAAGTCCTGCTGGGCAGGAGGCTGTTAAGTGCAGTTGTAGCTATGAAAGTTCACTGAAAACCAGTTATAGGCTTCAAATAGAGCTGCAAAAGCACCGATGGACTTCGGGCGGTGTGGTTCAAAATGCTAAGCAGAGTAAAGCGGTTAACCCGACGATATTGGTTCTGACGGAAGTAGCAGAAACCAGAAGACCAGATGATGAAGGGAGATTGCGCATGAGACAAGCAGTCAATACGTCAAGCTTCATTCTCTGACAGAGGAGGCCTCTGACTTTAACAGGGATATCTGCTAATAAGAATTTCATTTTAAGACAGAAATCTTGGAAACAGAGAACTGCTTCTGGAACCTAGAATGAAATATCATTTCGAATGTTTCCTAATCCCACAACCATAGCCTAAGTTTTTTCCCATAAAGAAACAGGGATAACATGCTTATTTAGCATATTCAAATCTGATCCAGTATCAATTAAGGTCTTCAATTTAAAATGCAGGTCTTGAATTTTTAGTTCAATCAAGACATGATATTTTTGATGTTTGACTTGAAGACTTTCATTCTTTTCTTCTTTCTTCTGTTCTGAAGTATTTGCCATGGATTTCTTGATTCTACTGATTTCTCTTCCTAAATCAGAGATAGAAAGAGTACTGACTGGATAGCAGATGGGATTAGCTTTCTGAGGGATTAATTTCCAGGAATTTTCTTTTTTGAGAATAGATGTCCTTCTCCACTCATAGAAGGATATATACATATTTTCTTTTTCCATAAAATTCTTCCAGTCTTGAGCTAATTTAATATTTTCTTCATTTGAAGTTCTCTTGGCAAATTCTCTTTCTTTTGGATGAGTGTACAGATCCCAATTCAACATTTCTTTCATCCATTCTGGCTTTATGAATTCTTTTTGACATCCTTTAAAAAGAGTCAAAAAGTTTTTTATTTCTGGAACAGATGGTCTTCTTGTATCCTCAGGGATGTAGGATTCTTTTCTGGATTTTATTTTTTCATCCAGATTTTCTTTTATAACCAAAACATGCGAATCATGAGGAAAAGGAATGTCCGAACATTGAGGATGTGGACATTGATCTTTTGCAGTAGATTTTGGTGGAGGTAAATTTGTTCTAGGATTATGATTGGAGTGCTCAAATTGTAGTCTTTCATTTTCTTCGAATGCAGAAAGAGTAGCTAAGGTAATCAATTCTCCACAATCAAAACATTTTACTGCAAAGGGAACTTTCCCAACTTGATTGGCTAAAGCCTGTAATGAAGGGTGTAAACAAAATGAAGAAGGTGGTATTTTACAAGAGGACGACTTAGAAAGATTTTTCTGGGGAAAGGAAATGACTGCAGAGTTTGGTGTCTCCTTTATCTGGGCAGAAGTAATAGATCTTTGTATAGGTGCCCTTGGAATATCAATGACCCAATTTGTAGGAAAAGAGAGATTTTCCCATTTTATGGTACAATGTTCCATTTTCTGATTTAGAGGGTCTGTTATGACTAGAGTGCTTGACTCGGATTCTTTGCTGGGGGCATGTAAGACTACTGGGAACATAGTATTTGTATATCTAAAGCATCCCCTGTCTTGGACGGCTATATTTGTTCTGCTGGAACGCATATCAAATCCCATTGTTCTAATTTGCAGATTTAGGATGTCTGCAAGATTTTCATCAAAAGTATATACAGAGAAATTTGGATAACAGTCAAAATAGACTAGTCCATTGGATAGAGGGGGTACAATTCCACCTATCAAGGAATCAGTAAACTTATTGTGAGTTACATCCCTTACTGTACAAAGTACATAGGCATCTATTCCTTTATGGACGAGAGAATTTATTCCGATTCTGATACATCCAAAATGTAGGAAGTTTGTTCCATGTTTCTTAGCTTCCTTTTGAATCTCTTTTGGATTTAATAGGGAAATTGCTTGAGTAACATCACTATTCTGCTGTATTGTACTTATTGATTCTTTAACAAATACTCTAGTCACATCTTTAAGATGGAAGATGACTTTAATAGCTGGGTGAGTGAACTATGCCTTAGCAGTACCAAGGAAAAACGGATGCAAATACAGGCAAATAAATGAAGTCACAATGTGCGCATAATAGAGAGACAATAGAAAAGCATCAGAGATATAATAACATGCATAAGTCTTTATATTATCATAGCATAAAATCTTGCGGGTATTACAATATGTTCCAGAGACACTAATAACAGACTCAGAGCAGGATGCTCTTCGCTCGACTCACAGACTTACAGACAGAAAGACACAAAGCTTCAGACAGAAGGGAAGCTTAGAACCTAAGACTGACTAACTCACAACTCACAAATTCGGGAATGCGGGAATGAAGATAATGAGCTCTCCTCCTTCTTTTATAGGAATTTTGGGAGGAAGAGTCATCAAGAAGCCAAGACCCGAATAGACTAGTGGACCACTATGTCTGCCACCTAATCTTACTTTTAGGATTCGACAGATGTATTCACGCAGGAATCTCTGACCAAATCATTATTTTAATAATAAATCCACCGAAAGCATATTTAAACAGTAGATATGACGAGGGAGTCATGCAAGATTCCTCGGCCAGAGTACCATGTCACATGATAAACAGTAGACCTGACGAGGTTGTCATGTAAGATTCCCCGACTAGAGGACAATCATACCTACCAAATCACATGCTAAACAGTAGAGCATCTTGGAAATGTGGGTCAATCCGCACCAAAAGTCGGAGAAGTGCTCCAAGTTTCCAAGATTCTCATTATTGAAATGACAACACTATGTACAAAGTGGAGTTTAATGATGGCAACCCACGAAACCCGAATGGCACCACTGTCGGCCATTTAGACATGAATTATTACACAGTGGAGTTTTAAGGTACAAACCCACATAAACCTTTATTCTAATGGATGATCATGGAAATGTTGGAAGTTATATGGGTCCCAATGCTGAGTATATACTTCCTGAACCAATTCAGGATCATTATTACTTTCTGGATCTTGGTGGAGTAAGAACTTGGTTCATATAATCCATGGGTGTTTTTCTCCAATAAACATCATCTTGTATTCTTCTTCAGAAAATAAGTCAGAAATAGTATCAAGTCTTCTGTTATGAAATAGGAACATTCTTCTGACTTCTGTCACATCTGGATTGATACTAACTGGATTTAATTCGAACTGGTTCCACCATTCTAACAACCAATTAGGTTCAGGCCAATCCCTGAAGGAATGAGCAAATCTTATCATGCAATAATAATACTTATACCTATCTGTCCAGAGACAAATATTAATCCACATAGTTTTATACTGATAGTAATCCACATCGTATATTTTTTCATTTGGATTTTGATTTGGCCATTCTGGAATAGTTCCCATTCTATTTATTTGGAAGAAATGATATGCAGGAGTTTCTTCCCATCTTCGGGTTTGATGATCATACCATTTTCTATCAACAGATCTCAGTTTGCTTAGGTCCCCCATTTCAATGAGTTTTTCTTTAGATGCAATAGTGATTGGTTGATGAATTCTACCAAGTATGTGTTGTGGAGGAAGTACATTTATATGAGTATTTCTGGAAAACCCTGGTAGGCCTAATTCTACCTTTTCTGAATGCCTGAGCTGCCATGACGGTATCCAATGTTCTTTGAAAACTTCCCAGGGAGTATTATCATCCAGATAATGAGTAACAGGATCATTTCTTTGGCCATCAAAAACTTCAACTGTTACCAAAATTTTTTGACAATAGGCAAGCTGCATATGATGTTCAGAAATAAATGGCAATTCAATCCTTTTGGAAGGATCTCCATTTATACTGGGCATAGTGATAAAAAATCCATTCTTGCCATCTGGACATATACAAGAACCATGAGGCTCTACTGCTGATAGAAAGGGTGTACCAAGAATACAATCAACCGGTAGATCAGAAATTTGAAATTTCATTCCCAAAGCATAATTTTCAAGGATCAAGATGCCTTTAGGAATTTCAAATTGAAAGGAAGTATTTACATTTCCTAGTCTTGTAGCTGATCCAAAACTAGGAAGCCAGTATTTTGCAGGGATAAGTTTTTTATGCAGCAGGTTTAAATCTGATCCAGTGTCTATTAGTGCAGTCAATGAAAAAATCTCTTGATTAATTTCTAACTGGATCTTTATATAATACTTCTGGTATTTGATAGGCAGAATCTTCATGCCTGTCATTCCCTACGTTTCTGCTGTAGTCTGTTCTAGGAGCACAGTCTCAAAAGGGGCATCTTCCAATGGTGGAGGAATAGAATCCAACCTTTCGTTAATCTGCTTGATTTCTTGTCTGGCCCATGAATCAATCTTATAACTGCATTCAGCATCGATCCTGTTGACTATTTCTTTTAACTCACAGACTTCCTTTCTAAGAAGTATAACTTCTTTAGCCAGTTCTATAACAGAGATATTATGCAGTTTTGGTTCTCTGTTGAACTTGATATATGTCTTGGTATTTTTATCAAAGGAAGCATCTAAGAACAAAGGTTGTTTGATAGGGATCTCAGAGAATTTTCCCTTTTGTTCTTTTTTGACAGTCTTAATAAAAGTTTCAAGGAGGGAATTTTTCATGTCACTTTCTGGAAGGCTTTTTATTTGGGCAAGCATTTGTGCCTCCTGATGTCCTGTGTCTTGAAACATATAGAATTTTACTTTTTCTTGAATTTCAAGTTCTGAATCAGAATCAGAACTGTTACTGCTACTTTCACAAGTGCAAAAATTTGGATCGCTGCAACTACAATGCTGATTCATCAGGATTTCGTTTTCTGAGGAATATTCAAATTCTGATGTACTATTAGAGGAACAACATCCCTTTTGAAGAAGAAGATCCATTCATTTTCATTTTCTCTCTGTATACATTCTTGTGTGAGTCGCTCTATGTGTTAAGGATCCATAGTGCTGTATCAAGAGTCTCGGGCTATTTAAAGGCACAATTCCACTCTTGCGACACATCTGAGTGCTGTATCAAGAGTCTTGGGCTGCTTAAAGGCATAGTTCCACTATTGCGACACATTTGAGGCTGTATCAGTAGTCTCGGGCTATTTAAAGGCATAGTTTCCACTACTGCGACCTCCTGAAAGATTTGCTAGTTTCTGCCTGAGCAGTCGGCCAGGAGCCTGTCTAATCTTCTTTCAGAAAGACATAAGACTAAACGCCTTTCTTTTCTGTGCATAAATAGTAATATATACTATTATGGATTCCTCTGCAAATGTCCGATCTGTATATAATACTGTAGATTCTTCTGCATCTACTTCAGACAATTCTTTCTGTTTTATGATTCATTACAAGCCTTCAATAGAATCATTGAATCCTAGAATCAAATACATTTACAAAGGTATGAGACCACCTAGTACTCCTAAGTATGGGTTAGGATATACTGAACAATGTGACATAGTTATCCTAGACTGTAGATTTACAAATCCTTTACCTAATGATATACAAAGACCATCTGTAAATGAAATTCATAAATTTTATACAGTAATGAAAGGATGCCAGAAAGGATCTATTCCTGAGGAATGGATTAAAAGAATGCTGAACTGGGATTTGTTTACAAATCCTAAGACAAAAGAATTTGATACAGTCACTCCAAATTCTGAAAAATTAAGACTGTCAAAAGAATGGAAAGATTTCATGTCTGAAAAAGATAACTAGATTTCCTTCTTTGAATGGAGGAAATTAAAACAAAACCCAATAGTCCAAATGATAGGAGAAAGCTCTGAATCTCCTTCTCCAAAGCATAAGTGGAAAAGCCTTGATGGCAACATTGTTGAATCAAATTCCA
>JASDQU010502937.1:39508-52082 GCA_032191745.1 Picea mariana | reverse complement strand
AATATATAAAAAAACTTTATTAATTTCTATATATATTTTTTATTTTATTTGAAGTAAATAGAAAATCCCTATAAACTAGGTTGAAATAGATGCTAAAATTAATTAAGCATTTGATGTTAAAGATTTGATATATACACTTTATTTTAGAATTTTAGGAACTTTGCAATAATAATAATATAAGTATACAAAATTAACTTGTTCACTTCTTACTTAGTGAAATCTATGATAAGTTAGAAACAAAATAAAACTATTTGTACATTAACTTATATAGGGTTATTAAATTAAGAAAAAAAAAAAGTTTTTATGAATTTGCTTCACAACAAATATTTTATTTTTACTTTATTCTTTATTAATAAATAAATTTGATATATAAAATAAATAAGTTTTTTGATATATTTGGAGATGTAACAGTTAAACACTTGTTAACACAACTATTTTGTGCATAAATTTTAATTTTGAGAACTTAGGCACTTGACACATAACTTCTATCTAATATAGGTGTAAGAATGACCCGATCTCATTATTGAAATGATTTCAAATAAACTTATGATTGTAATTTCCACCCCATGACAGTGGTCCAAACTTCAAAATCTTAGGATCATTTTTCAATGGATCAAATGTGAACTATATATGACTTAATAAATGGAACACCAAAGCATTCATTAAGTTGTTTCAATGGGATTAAGAGCTTTCAATATTAAAGATTTTTGTTAAATACTATTTTATAGACAAATAATGATTCCCATTTAAGATGCCATTTGTTTATAAAATATTAAATTTTTTTAAATAAATGAAAAAATCTAATTTTATATAAACACAATCCTATTCAAGATGCTAATTCAATCCTCAAACCTTTTTCTAAATGTTTTTATCAACCTAGTATGTATTTGTTTTTACTAAATAAAGAGTCATTCATGTTCAGGTGAAGAAGGTAGGCATTCCTTACCATGCTTACCCTGTTTTTTAAGAAGTATTGAAGCTTTTCCAGAATATCTTTCCAAACCCAAAAGTCATTTAAGAAGCTCTTCTCATGGATATGTTGAGGGAATATTGGTAGAGGAAGTGTCAATGTTTGCAGAGAAGGAACATTTCAGGTAATGTTTGCAGAGAAGGCTAATCAGGAAAACAATTTCCTCGTTAAATCTTAAATTTTTTCATGCACCTTCTTTGGGTTGTCTAAGAGAAGGACCAAGTTTGCTTCCGGTTTCAAGCCTTAAAAAAATTGCCTCATGAATCTCCTCTTTAATGAAACCAAGAAGATCAAAACTTAACCCAAAAGATAAAAGGGAAAGCATTTTCCTTAATATTACTTTCCATTGAGAGTTCTTTCGGGGAGTAAAAATGACTAAGAACTCTGAGAGAAGTCACATGTGAACTTAATTCATGGAGATTATGTGATCCACTCAACTCATGGAGATTATGGCACCCACTCAACTCAACTCAACTCATTAACTAGTGGGTACTGAGAGCAACTTGGATTCTTTATGTTCTCACTTCCATTGTATTTTGATGACAAGCCTCTTTCCTATTATTGCAATCAATATCAAAAACACATAGAATTGAATTTCCTATGGTATTTGAGAAAGAATAAGAATATGTTCATTCTTACTACTCACCTGATTATTATTTCCACTGCCCGGTTGATTTATCTCATTAAAACCATCTTTGGCTGCTTCCATTTTGACTCATCCTTCTGTCACGAATCTTGTGAAACCATCTCCAGCCTCTTTCTTCTACCCATATGGCTTAATCTGAGGGCCTACAATTGTAGTTGAAAATTTCAGTTTTTGTTGTTCTAAAGTATAGGCAAAATGTTAGAAACCTCATATTTCAATACTACCTGCAACGAGCACTTGAGGTGGAATCCTAGAAAGGCTTATTCCTCAGGAAGACTATCAGGGAAAGCCTTGTAAAAGTAGAGCCATACCAATGAATGGTGAATACCAAAAGCTTTGTGCAGATGAAATTGAGGGATTACTCAAAAAGGAACTAATCAGAAAATCTACTAGTCCTTGGAACTGTTATGGGTTTTATGTAAATAAACATTCAGAAGGAGTTCCTAGATTAGTAGTCAACTATAAACCCCTCAATAAAGTATTAGCAGATGATATTTATCCCATTCCAAATAAAAGCAGCCTTGTTACCAGAATTGCAGATGCAAAGATTTTTTCAAAATTTGATTTGAAATCAGGATTCTGGCAAGTAGCCATTCATGAAAAGGACAAACTTAAAACTGCTTTTAATGTCCCTACTGGGAATTATGAATGGAATGTGATGCCTTTTGGGCTAAAAAATGCTCCTGCAAAATTTCAAAGAGTGATGGATGATACTTTAAAGCCATATTTTGATTGGCTCATTGTATATATTGATGACATTTTGGTTTTCTCTTCATCCATAGATCAACATTTTAAACATCTGAAGAAGCTTTTGCAAGTCCTCAAGCAAGCTGGGCTAGTATTATCCAAGAAAAAGATTGAACTTTTCCAGACACAGATCAAATTTCTTGGTCATACTATTGACAATGGTCAAATCACTCTGCAAACTCATGCTGTTGAATTTGTAGATAAATTTCCAGACAAGATTATTGATAAAACACAACTGCAAAGGTTATTAGGAAGTCTAAATTATATAAGCCATTTTTATAAAAACTGTGCACAAGATAGAAGACTCCTTAATGATAGATTGAAAAAAGAACCAAGTCCCTGGACAGAGGCACATACTCAAGCTGTAAGAAATATCAAAGCCAGGACAAAGAATCTTCCCATCCTACATATCTCTGATGATAATCTCCCAAAGATAGTAGAAACTGATGCCAGTAATATTGGCTGGGGAGCAGTTTTAAAACAAGTCAAAGACAAAGGAAAGGAAGAAGTTATTCAATTTTCCTCTGGTTTATGGCAAGCAACAGAGAAAAATTATTCTGCATTGGATAAAGAAATTAAAGCTGCCCTGAATGCCATACATAAATTTGAAATCTATTTGATTTACAAAAGATTTCTTCTTAGGACTGATGCTGCAGCAATGAATAAGGTTTTAAACAAGGAACTAAAAAATCCTGGAGATTCTAAATTTGCAAGGTGGCAGGCCCTTTTCAACAATTTTGATTTTTCAATAGAACATATTAAAGGGGCTAATAATTCCATTCCAGATTTCTTAAGTAGAGAACATCTACAAAATTCCTGCTTATTAATCTCTGTACAGCTTAGAAATGAAGAAGAGCAGGTAATAAATATTCCTGATACTCTAAATTGGAGATCTTATTCAGAAGAATGGATACCCCGGTGGGAATTAAGAAGTACAGAACTTCTATCTCAAGCAACACAGGTTTCATACTCCAGTCTCGTTCCTGAAGTAAGGGGAAGAAGAATATCAAATATTTTGGCTCCCTTAACCACTCAGAGCAATGCAAGGGCATCCCGAGCACAGAATGCCTTAACAGAACTTTTCCATGATATAACATTAATCTGGGACATAAGAAATACTGAAGGTAACAATCAACAATATTTTTGTTTAAATAGACCCAGATTATTATCTCATTGGCCCAAAAGGAATCCTAATATCATCTTTTGAGAAACAAGCATAAATTATCATGAATACAGAAAAATGTGGTGGGAATTTGCTAAAAAGGAGTATATGATAATTATGGTTAAATTTGGTAGCATAAATTCTGCAACTGCAGGAAGACCCCCAATTTGGATTGCTGACTGGTGGAGAGACTTTGGTCTAAATAAGAGCGCCGTAGACCCCTATGTTTTAGGATCTTGCATTTCTCTTACTGCTATCCGAGATCTTTACCTTCAAGGACCAAATGATGGAGAAATCTTACGAATGTTCATCTTCAACCATTTTCAGTGGGGAATCAAATCAAAGATTATTCTCCAGATTAGCAATGGTGTACCCTTTATAGTCCGGAGAATTTATACAAAGATGTGGGACACCCTACATTATCCAGAAAGATCTTCTAGCTTCATTGAAAATGATTGAAAATACTCTAATCTCTGGTTTCCGTGGGTTTGTACCTTAAAACTCCACAGTGTAATAATTCATGTCTAAATGGCCGACAATGGTGCCATTCGGGTTCCGTGGGTTGCCGTCATTAAACTCCACTTTGTACATAGTGTTTTCATTTCAATAATGAGAATCTTGGAAACTTGGAGCACTTCTCCGACTTTTGGTGCGGATTGACCCACATTTCCAAGATGCTCTACTGTTTATCACATGTTGTCCTCTTTTATGTTTGTACTATGGTCGGGGAATCTTACATGACTACCCCATTAGGTCTACTGTTTATCATGTGACATGGTACTCTAGCCGAGGAATCTCGCACGACTCCCTCATGAGATCTACTGTTTAAATCTTCTTTCGGTGGATTTATTATTAAAATAATGATTTGGTCAGAGATTCCTGCGTGAATACATTTGCTGAATCCTAAAAGTAAGATTGAGTGGAAGACATGTAGGACCACTTGTCTATTCAGGTCTTAGCTTCATGATGACTCTTCCTCCCAAAATTCCTATAAAAGAAGGAGGAGAGCTCATTATCTTCATTCCCGAATTTGTGAGTTGTGAGTTAGTCAGTCTTAGGTTCTAAGCTTCCCTTCTGTCTGAAGCTTTGTGTCTTTCTGTAAGTCTGTAAGTCTGTGAGTCGAGCGAAGAGCATCCTGCTCTGAGTCTGTTATCAGTGCCTCTGGCACATATTGTAATACCCGAAAGCTTTTATGATCTGATAATATAAAGACTTCCGCTTATTATTCATCTATGATGCTTGTCTATTGTCTCTCTATTATGCGCACATTGTGACTTCATTTATTTTCTTGTATTTGCATTCGTTGTTCGTTGGTACTGCTAAGGCATAGTTTGCTCATCCAGCTAGTAAGGTTTCTGCTAGTCTGGTGTAAGGCTTCGGTGGATCAGTGGTAGTAAGTCCCGCTAGGCAAGAGGCCGCTAAGGGCAGTTGTAGCTGTGAAAGTTCACTGAAAACCAGTTATAGGCTTCAAATAGAGCTGCAAAAGCACCGATGGACTTCAGGCGGTGTGGTTCAAAATGCTAAGTAGAGTAAAGTGGTTAACTCGACGATATTGGTTCTGATGGAAGTAGAAGAAACCAGAAGACCAGATGGTGAAGGGAGATTGCGCATGAGACAAGCATTCAATACGTCAAGCTTCATTCTCTGACAGAGGAGGCCCCTGAAAAAGATGCGTGGTGCAGTTTTACAAATGGATAGACAAGCATCAGAGATGAATAACAAGCGGAAGTCTTTATATTATCAGATCATAAAAGCTTTCAGGTATTACAATATGTGCCAGAGGCACTGATAATAGACTCAGAGCAGGATGCTCTTCGCTCGACTCACAGACTTACAGACTTACAGAAAGACACAAAGCTTCAGACAGAAGGGAAGCTTAGAACCTAATACTTACTAACTCACAACTCACAGATTCGAGAATGAAAATAATGAGCTCTCCCCCTTCTTTTATAGGAATTTCGGGAGGAAGAGTCATCATGAAGCTAAGACCTGAATAGACAAGTCGTTCTACATGTCTTCCACTCAATCTTACTTTTAGGATTCGGTAGATGTATTCATGCAGAAATATCTGACCAAACCATTATTTTAATATTAATTCCATCGAAAGCAGATTTAAACAGTAGATCTGATGAGGGGGTCATGCAAGATTCCTCGGCCAGACTACCATGTCACATGATAAACAATAGATCTGACAGGGTTGTCATGTAAGATTCCCCGACCAGAGTACAAACATATATGACATAAAAGAGGAAAACATGTGATAAACAGTAGAGCATCTTGGAAATGTGGTTCAAACCTCACCAAAAGTCGGAGAAGTGCTCCGAGTTTATAAGATTCTCTTTATTTGACATGACTAGACTTTGTACAAAGTGGAGTTTAATTACGACAACCCATGGAACCCGAATGGCACCACTGTCGGCCATTTAGACATGAGTTTACACAGTGGAGTTTGATATGTAAACCCACGGAAACCAGAAATGTTATTTAATCATTTTCAATAAAGCTAGAAAATCTTTCAGGATAGTGTAGAGTATCCCAAGCTTTCGTATAGATTCTCTGAGCTATGAAAGGTGATCCATTAATCATTTGGAGGATGATCCTAGACCTGATTGCTCATTGGAAGTGATTAAGAATAAAGAGGCGTAGAATTTATCCATCATTTGGTCCTTGGCGAAAAAGATCTTGGACAACAGAGAGAGGTGTGAAAGAACTTAAAATTTCAGGATCTATTGCTCCTTTATTAAGACCAAATTCTTTCCACCAGTTTGCAATCCAAATGGGTGGCCTGCCTGCCATTGAGGAGTTTATACTTCCAAATTTAACTAAGATTATACAATCTTCTTGTTGGACAAATTCCCACCATGATCTCCTGTATCCATGATAATTTATACGTGTCTCTGGAAATATAATGTCAGGATTTCTTTCAGGCCAGTGAGATAATAATCTGGGTCTATTTAGACAGAAATATTTTTGATGATGATTGTCATCTCTAATATCCCAGATTTGAACTATATCATGAAAAGATTCTGCTAGAGTATTTTGTGCTTGGATTGCTCTTTCATTTGATAAGGCGACTATGGGAGTCAACACATTTGAAATTCTCCTTCCTCTTATTTCAGGCACTAGATTTGAATATGAGACCTGGGTTGTTTGTGAAAGAATTTCAGTGCTTCTTAATTCCCATCGGGGCACCCAACTTGTTGAATAGGATTCCCATTGCAGAGAGTCAGATACTTCTATTATTCTTTCCATTCCATCCCTCAGCTGTACAAAGATTAGTAGACAAGCATTTTGTAAATGTTCTCTGCTTAAGAAATCTGGAATAGAATTATGTGATCCTTTAATAAGCTCTATAGCAAAGTCAAAATTGCTGAAAAGAGCTTGCCATCTAGCAAATTTTGAATCACCAAGATTTTTCAAGTCTTTGTTAAGGACTTTATTCATTGCTGCAACATTAGTCCTTAAAAGAATTTTTTTGTAAATCAAATAAATTTCAAATTTATGAATGGCATTCAAAGCAGCTTTAATATCCTTATCTAGAGCAGAATAATTCTTTTCTGCTACTTGCCATAACCCAGAAGCAAATTGGATTACTTCTTCTTTTCCTTTATCTCTGACTTGTTTCAACACTGCTCCCCATCCAATATTACTGGCACCTGTTTCTACTATCTTAGGGAGTTCATCATTAGAGATATGCAAAATTGGGAGATTTTTGTTTTTTGCCTTGATATTCCTTACAGCTTGGGTATGAGCTTCTGTCCAAGGACTTGGATCTTTATTTAGCCTATCATTTAGAAGCTTCCAATCATGGGCACAATTTTTGTAAAAATGGCTTATGTAGTTCAGGCTTCCCAAAAATATTTGTAGCTGTGTTTTGTCAAAAAATTTTGTCTGGAAACTTATCTGCAAATTCCACAGCATGAGTTTGGAGATTTATCTGGCCATTGTCAATGGTGTGGCCAAGAAACTTTATCTGTGTTTGGAAAATCTCAATCTTTTTCTTTGATAAAACTAGGCCAGCTTGCTGAATCACCTGTAACAGCTTTTTCAGATGTTTGAAATGCTGATCAATGGATGAAGAAAAGACTAAAATATCATCAATATAGACAATAAGCCAATCAAAATATGGCTTAAGGGTATCATTCATCACCCTTTGAAATTTGGCAGGGGCATTTTTTAACCCGAATGGCATTACATTCCATTCATAATGCCCAGCAGGAACATTAAAAGCAGTCTTGAATTTATCCTTTTCTTTGATGGCAACTTGCCAAAATCCAGATTTTAGGTCAAATTTTGAGAAGATTTTGGCCCCTGCAATTCTAGTAACTAAACTTCTTTTATTTGGAATAGGGTATGTATCATCAGCTAAGACTTTATTCAAGGGTTTGTAATTCACTACTAGCCTGGGGACTCCTCTTATTTGTTCTGAATGTTTGTTCACATAGAAACCATAACAATTCCAAGGACTAGTAGATTTTGTAATAAGTTCTTTCTCAAGTAAACCCTTAATCTCTTCGGCACATAGCTTTTGATATTCAACATTCATTGGAATAGCTCTGCTTTTACAAGGCTTACCTTGATAGTCTTCTCTATAGGGGAGAGAGACTTCATGTTTCTTCTGTTTCCAAAAGGCAGTAGGATTCTTTGAGCAGATTGAGTTGAAAAAATCTTGTTTTAACAGAAATATTTTTTCTTGAATATCTTCCTTCTTTAGCTGATCTCTGATTCTGGTAGCTATTTGGACTTGCTGCAATTCTTTTAGTGTTTCATTCTTTCTAAAAGTTAGCTGAACAACACTGATAACAGACTCAAAGCAGGATGCTCTTCGCTCGACTCACAGACTTACAGACAGAAAGACACAAAGCTTCAGATAGAAGGGAAGCTTAGAACCCAAGACTGACTAACTCACAACTGACAAATTCAGGAATGAAAATGAATGAGCTCTCCTCCTTCTTTTATAGGAATTTCGGGAGGAAGAGTCATCATGAAGCTAAGACCCGAATAGAAAAGTGGTCCTACATGTCTTCCACTCAATCTTACTTTTAGTATTCGGCAGATGTATTCACGCAGGAATCTCTGACCAAATCACTATTTTAATAATAAATCCACCAAAAGAAGATTTAAACAGTAGATCTGACGAGGGAGTCGTGCAAGATTCCTCGCCCAGAGTACAATGTCACATGATAAATAGTAGACCTAACGGGGTTGTCATGTAAGATTCCCTGACCAGAGTACAAACATATATGACATAAAATAGGACAACATGTGATAATCAGTAGAGCATCTTGGAAATGTGGGTTAATCCTCACCAAAAGTCAGAGAAGTGCTCTGAGTTTCCAAGATTCTCTTTATTTGACATGACTAGACTTTGTACAAAGTGGAGTTTAATGACGACAACCCACGAAACCCGGATGACACCACTGTCGGCCATCTAGACATGACATGAGTTTACACAGTGGAGTTTGATATGTAAACCCACGGAAACCAAAAAATGTTATTTAATCATTTTCAATAAAGGTAGAAAATCTTTCAAGATAATGCAGATTATCCCAAGCTTTTGTGTAGATTCTCCGAGCTATGAATGGTGACCCATTTATCATTTGGAGAATAATCTTAGATTTGATTGCCCATTGAAAATGATTCAGAATAAAAAGCCGTAGAATTTCTCCATCATTTGGTCCCTGTCTGAAAAGATCTTGGACAATAGAGAGAGTCGTGAAAGAGCTTAGGATGTCAGGATCTATTGCTCCTTTATTAAGGCCAAAATCTTTCCACCAGTTTGCAATCCAGATAGGTGGCCTGCCTGCAGTTGAGGAGTTTATACTTCCAAATTTAACTAAGATTATACAATATTCTTGTTGGACAAGTTCCCACCATGATCTCCTGTATTCATGATAATTTATACTTGCTTTTGGAAATATAATGTCAGGATTCCTTTTAGGCCAGTGGGATAATAATCTGGGTCTATATAGACAGAAATATTTTTGATGATGATGGTCATCTTTGATATCCCAGATTTGAACTATATCATGGAAAAATTCTGCTAGAGTATTTTGTGCTCGGATTGCTCTTTCATTTGATAAGGCGACTATGGGAGTCAACACATTTGAAATTCTCCTTCCTCTTATTTCAGGCACTAGATTTGAATATGAGACTTGGGTTGTTTGTGAAAGAATTTCAGTACTTCTCAGTTCCCATCGGGGTACCTAGCTTGTTGAATAGGATTCCCATTGTAGAGAATCAAGAATTTCTATTATTCTTTCTATTCCATCCCTTAGTTGTACAGAGATTAATAGACAAGTATTTTGCAAATGTTCTCTGCTCAAGAAATCTGGGATAGAATTATGGGATCCTTTAATATGCTCTATAAAAAAATCAAAATTGTTGAAAAGAGCTTGCCATCTAGCAAATTTCGAATCACCAGGATTTTTCAATTCTTTGTTAAGGACTTTATTCATTGCTGCAGCATCAGTCCTAAAAAGAAATTTTTTGTAGATCAAATAAATTTCAAATTTATGAATGGCATTCAAGGCATCTTTAATTTCTTTATCTAAAGCAGAATAACTTTTCTCTACTGCTTGCCATAACCCATAAGCAAATTGGATTACTTCTTCTTTCCCTTTATCTATGACTTGTTTCAATACTACTCCCCATCCAATATTACTGGCGTCTGTTTCTACTATTTTAGGGAGTTCATCATCAGAAATGTGCAAAATTGGAAGATTTTTGGTTTTTGCCTTGATATTTCTTACTGCTTAGGTATGAGCTTCTGTCCAGGGAATTGGATCCTTCTTTAGTCTGTCATTTAGAAGCTTCCTGTCATGGGCACATTTTTTATAGAAATGGCTTATATAATTTAGGCTACCCAAAAATCATTGTAGCTATGTTTTGTCAAGAATTTTATCTGGAAACTTGTCTGCAAATTCCACAGCATGAGTTTGCAGAGTTATCTGGCCATTTTCAATAGTGTGGCCAAGAAACTTTATTTGTGTCTGGAAAAGCTCAATCTTTTTCTTTGAGAGAACTAGGCCGAATTGCTGGATTACTTGCAAAAGGTTTCTCAGATGTTTTAAATGCTAATCAATGGATGAGGAAAAAACTAATATATCATCAATATAGACAATAAGCCAGTCAAAGTATGGCTTAAGAGTGTCATCCATAACTCTTTGAAATTTGACAGGAGCATTTTTTAACCCAAATGGCATTACATTCCATTCATAGTGCCCAGCAGGAATATTAAAAGCAGTCTTAAACTTATCTTTTTCTTTGATAGCAACTTGCCAAAATCCAGACTTTAAATCAAACTTTGAGAAGATTTTGGCCCCTGCAATCCTAGTAACCAAACTGCTTTTATTAGGGATAGGGTATGTATCATCTGACAAAACTTTATTCAAGGGATTATAATTTACTACTAGTCTAGGAACTCCTCTAATTTGTTCTGAATGTTTGTTTACATAAAACCCATAACAGTTCCAGGGACTAGTAGATTCTCTGATTAGTTCTTTTTCAAGCAAACCCTTGATTTCCTTAGCACATAGTTTTTGATATTCAACATTCATTGGAATAGCTCTACTTTTGAAAGGCTTACCTTGATAGTCTTCTCTATATGGAAGAGAGACTTCATGTTTCTTCTGCTTCCAAAAGGCAGTAGGATTCTCTGAGCAGATTGAGTTGATAAAATCTTGTTTTAACAGAAATATTTTTTCTTGAGTATCTTCCTTTTTTAGCTGATCTCTGATTCTGGTAGCTATTTGGACCTGCTTCAACTCTTTTAGTGTTTCATTATTTCTAAGAGTTAGCTGAACAACATCTGATATTCTTGGGGTAGAGACAAAAGGAAGTTTGACTGTCACTTTTCCTTGTGGAGAAGGAATTGTGATAAAATATCCTGGTTTTTCTGGAGTCACCATGGTAGAACCATGAGGTGATACTACTGCAAGGAAAGGAGTACCAAGGATACAGGCTACTGGTATTTCTGCTAAAAGGAATTTCATCTTCAGACAATATTCTTGGAAGCAGAGAATGGCTTCTGGAATCTGAAAAGAAATATCATTGGGAATATTTCCCAATCCCACAACCAAGGCTTGAGTTTTTTCCCATAGAGAAATAGGAATGACATGCTTGTTTAGCATGTTTAAATCTGATCCAGTATCAATCAATGTCTTCAGTTTAAAGTTTAAGTCTTGAATTTTGAGTTCAATCAAGACATGATATTTTTGATGTTGGACCTGAAGACTGTTATCTTCATCTTCTTTCTTTTGATCGGATTTGTTTATCATAGACCTCTTGATCTTGTTAATTTCTCTTCCTATATCAAAAATAGAGAGAGACTGCACTGGACAACTAGTAATACTATCTCTTTGAGGAGTTAACTCCCAAGAATGAGTTTTGGGATTTTTTCTTTTGTTCCATTCATAGAAAAAAATATAAAGATTTTCTTTCTCCATAAAATCTTTCCAATCTTGAGCTAGTCTAATTTTTTCTTTATTTGAAGTCCTTCTAGAAAAATCTCTTGCTTCTAGATGGGAAAATAGATCCCAGTTCAACATTTCTTTCATCCATTCTGTCTTTACAAAATCTTTTTTGCATCCTTTGAAAAGAGACAGAAATTTCTTGATTTCCGCAGAAGATGGCCTTCTAGTATCTTTTGGAATAAAAGATGATTCTTTTCTCATATTTATTTCTGTACAAAGGTTATCTTGGATAACCAACACATGTGAATCATGTGGGAAAGGAATGTCAGAACATTGAGGATGAGGACACTGGTCTTTAGCAGTAGAATTTGGTGGGGGCATATTTGTCCTAGGGTTGTGATGTATATATTCAAATTGTACTTTTGAGTTTTCTTCAAATGCAGAGAGAGTAGATAGAGTGATTAAGTCTCCACAGTCAAAGCATTTGACTACAAAAGGGACTCTTTCCACCTGGCTTGCCAAAGACTGTAAGGAAGGATGTAAGCAGAACGAAGGGGGAGAAGGAGGAATGGGTTCTGTACAAGAGAAGGACCTAGAAAAATTCCTTTGGGGAAAAGAAATAACTGCAGAATCTG
>JASDQU010502937.1:0-12974 GCA_032191745.1 Picea mariana | reverse complement strand
AATATATAAAAAAACTTTATTAATTTCTATATATATTTTTTATTTTATTTGAAGTAAATAGAAAATCCCTATAAACTAGGTTGAAATAGATGCTAAAATTAATTAAGCATTTGATGTTAAAGATTTGATATATACACTTTATTTTAGAATTTTAGGAACTTTGCAATAATAATAATATAAGTATACAAAATTAACTTGTTCACTTCTTACTTAGTGAAATCTATGATAAGTTAGAAACAAAATAAAACTATTTGTACATTAACTTATATAGGGTTATTAAATTAAGAAAAAAAAAAAGTTTTTATGAATTTGCTTCACAACAAATATTTTATTTTTACTTTATTCTTTATTAATAAATAAATTTGATATATAAAATAAATAAGTTTTTTGATATATTTGGAGATGTAACAGTTAAACACTTGTTAACACAACTATTTTGTGCATAAATTTTAATTTTGAGAACTTAGGCACTTGACACATAACTTCTATCTAATATAGGTGTAAGAATGACCCGATCTCATTATTGAAATGATTTCAAATAAACTTATGATTGTAATTTCCACCCCATGACAGTGGTCCAAACTTCAAAATCTTAGGATCATTTTTCAATGGATCAAATGTGAACTATATATGACTTAATAAATGGAACACCAAAGCATTCATTAAGTTGTTTCAATGGGATTAAGAGCTTTCAATATTAAAGATTTTTGTTAAATACTATTTTATAGACAAATAATGATTCCCATTTAAGATGCCATTTGTTTATAAAATATTAAATTTTTTTAAATAAATGAAAAAATCTAATTTTATATAAACACAATCCTATTCAAGATGCTAATTCAATCCTCAAACCTTTTTCTAAATGTTTTTATCAACCTAGTATGTATTTGTTTTTACTAAATAAAGAGTCATTCATGTTCAGGTGAAGAAGGTAGGCATTCCTTACCATGCTTACCCTGTTTTTTAAGAAGTATTGAAGCTTTTCCAGAATATCTTTCCAAACCCAAAAGTCATTTAAGAAGCTCTTCTCATGGATATGTTGAGGGAATATTGGTAGAGGAAGTGTCAATGTTTGCAGAGAAGGAACATTTCAGGTAATGTTTGCAGAGAAGGCTAATCAGGAAAACAATTTCCTCGTTAAATCTTAAATTTTTTCATGCACCTTCTTTGGGTTGTCTAAGAGAAGGACCAAGTTTGCTTCCGGTTTCAAGCCTTAAAAAAATTGCCTCATGAATCTCCTCTTTAATGAAACCAAGAAGATCAAAACTTAACCCAAAAGATAAAAGGGAAAGCATTTTCCTTAATATTACTTTCCATTGAGAGTTCTTTCGGGGAGTAAAAATGACTAAGAACTCTGAGAGAAGTCACATGTGAACTTAATTCATGGAGATTATGTGATCCACTCAACTCATGGAGATTATGGCACCCACTCAACTCAACTCAACTCATTAACTAGTGGGTACTGAGAGCAACTTGGATTCTTTATGTTCTCACTTCCATTGTATTTTGATGACAAGCCTCTTTCCTATTATTGCAATCAATATCAAAAACACATAGAATTGAATTTCCTATGGTATTTGAGAAAGAATAAGAATATGTTCATTCTTACTACTCACCTGATTATTATTTCCACTGCCCGGTTGATTTATCTCATTAAAACCATCTTTGGCTGCTTCCATTTTGACTCATCCTTCTGTCACGAATCTTGTGAAACCATCTCCAGCCTCTTTCTTCTACCCATATGGCTTAATCTGAGGGCCTACAATTGTAGTTGAAAATTTCAGTTTTTGTTGTTCTAAAGTATAGGCAAAATGTTAGAAACCTCATATTTCAATACTACCTGCAACGAGCACTTGAGGTGGAATCCTAGAAAGGCTTATTCCTCAGGAAGACTATCAGGGAAAGCCTTGTAAAAGTAGAGCCATACCAATGAATGGTGAATACCAAAAGCTTTGTGCAGATGAAATTGAGGGATTACTCAAAAAGGAACTAATCAGAAAATCTACTAGTCCTTGGAACTGTTATGGGTTTTATGTAAATAAACATTCAGAAGGAGTTCCTAGATTAGTAGTCAACTATAAACCCCTCAATAAAGTATTAGCAGATGATATTTATCCCATTCCAAATAAAAGCAGCCTTGTTACCAGAATTGCAGATGCAAAGATTTTTTCAAAATTTGATTTGAAATCAGGATTCTGGCAAGTAGCCATTCATGAAAAGGACAAACTTAAAACTGCTTTTAATGTCCCTACTGGGAATTATGAATGGAATGTGATGCCTTTTGGGCTAAAAAATGCTCCTGCAAAATTTCAAAGAGTGATGGATGATACTTTAAAGCCATATTTTGATTGGCTCATTGTATATATTGATGACATTTTGGTTTTCTCTTCATCCATAGATCAACATTTTAAACATCTGAAGAAGCTTTTGCAAGTCCTCAAGCAAGCTGGGCTAGTATTATCCAAGAAAAAGATTGAACTTTTCCAGACACAGATCAAATTTCTTGGTCATACTATTGACAATGGTCAAATCACTCTGCAAACTCATGCTGTTGAACTTCTATCTCAAGCAACACAGGTTTCATACTCCAGTATGGTTCCTGAAGTCAGGGGAAGAAGAATATCAAATATTTTGGCTCCCTTAACCACTCAAAGCAATGAAAGGGCATCTCGAGCACAGAATGCCTTAATAGAACTTTTCCATGATATAACATTAATCTGGGACATAAGAAATATTGAAGGTAACAATCAACAATATTTTTGTTTAAACAGACCCAGATTATTATCTCATTGGCCCGAAAGGAATCCTAATATCATCTTTCCAGAAACAAGCATAAATTATCATGAATATAGAAAGATGTGGTGGGAATCTGCTCAAAAGGAGGATATGATAATTATGGTTAAATTTGGTAGCATAAATTATGCAACTGCAAGAAGACCCCCAATTTGGATTGCTGACTGGTGGAGAGACTTTGGCCTAAATAAGAGCGTCGTAGACCCCTATGTTTTAGGATCTTGCACCTCTCTTACTATTATCCGAGATCTTTATCTTCAAGGACCAAATGATGGAGAAATATTACGAATGTTCATCTTCAACCATTTTCAGTGGGGAATGAAATCAAAGATTATTCTCCAGATTATCAGTGGCATACCCTTTATAGTCTGGAGAATTTATACAAAGATGTGGGACACCCTACATTATCTGGAAAGATTTTATAGCTTCATTGAAAATGATTGAAAATACTCTAATCTCTGGTTTCCATGGGTTTGTACCTTAAAACTCCACACTGTAATCATTCATGTATAAATGGTCGACAGTGGCACCATTCGGGTTCCGTGGGTTGCCGTCATTAAACTCCACTTTGTACATAGTGTTGTCATTTCAATAATGAGAATCTTGGAAACTCGGAGCACTTCTCCAACTTTTTGTGCGGATTGACCCACATTTCCAGGATGCTCTACTATTTATCACATGTTGTCCTCTTTTATGTCATATATGTTTGTACTCTGGTCATGGAATATTACATGACAACCCTGTCAGGTCTACTATTTATCATGTGACATTGTACTCTCGCCGAGGAATCTTGCACGACTCCCTCTTCAGATCTATTGTTTAAATCTGCTTTCGGTGGATTTATTATTAAAATAATGATTTGGTCAGAGATTCCTACGTGAATACATCTACCAAATCCTAAAAGTAAGATTGAGTGGAAGACATGTAGGACCACTTGTCTATTTGGGTCTTAGATTCATGATGACTCTTCCGCCCGAAATTCCTATAAAAGAAGGAGGAGAGCTCATTCATTTTCATTCCCGAATTTGTGAGTTGTGTGATAGTTGGTCATAGGTTCTAAGCTTCCCTTCCGTCTGCAGCTTCGTGTGTTTCTGCAAGTCTGTAAGTTGCGCGAAGAGCATCCTGCTCTGAGTCTGTTATCAGTGCCTCTGGCACATATTGTAATACCCGCAAGCTTTTATGCTAGGATAATATAAAGACTTACACATGTTATTATATCTCTGATGCTTGTCTATTGTCTCTCCATTATGCGCACATTGTGACTTCATTTATTTGCCTGTATTTGAATCCATTGTTCCCTGGTACTGCTAAGGCTGATTTGCTTATCCTGTTAGTAAGGTTGCTGGTAATATAGTGTAAGGCGTCGGTGGAGCAGTGGTAGTAATTCCCGCTAGGCAGGAGGCAGCTAAGGGCAGTTGTAGCTGTGAAAGTTCGTCGAAAACCAGTTATAGCATTCAAATAGAACTACTGAAAGGGATCGATGGACTTCGAGTGATAGGCTTCAGGAATCTAAGCAGGGTAAAGAGGTTAACCCGACGACATTGGTTATGACGGAAGTAGCAGAAACCAGAAGACCAGATGGTGAAGGGAGATTGCGCATGAGACAAGCCGACAATATTTCAACCTTCATTCTCTGATAGAGGAGGCCTCTAAGTTTACAAATGGTATCAGAGCCATGCACTCATTTTCAACCTGGGTATGATATCAGACTCTCTTCGATCTGATATAGCTATTCGCTCTTTGTTTTCTCTCTGTATACATTCTTGTGTGATTCTTCCTATGTGTTAAGGATCCATAGTTTCGTATCAAGAGTCTCGGGGTATTTAAAGGCACGGTTCCACTCTTGCGACACATTTGAGGTCGTATCAGTAGTCTCAAGCTGTTTAAAGGCACAATTTCCACTACTGTGACCTCCTGAAAGATTTGCTAGTTTATGCCTGAGCAGTCGGCCAGGAGCCTGTCTAATCTTCTTTCGGGAAGACATAAGACTAAACGCCCTGCTTTTCTGTGCAGAAATAGTAACATCTACTATCATGGATTCTTCATTGTCTATTAGATCTATACATAATACTGTAGATTCTTCTGCATCTACTTCAAAGAATTCTTTCGGTTTTATGATTCATTACATGCCTTCAATAAAATCATTGGATCCAAGAATCAAAGACATTTACAAGGGCATGAGACCACCTGGTACTAGTAAGTATGGGTTAGGATATACTGAACAATGTGACACAGTTATCCCAGACTGTAGATTTACAAATCCTTTACCCAATGATATACAAAGACCATCTGTAGATGAAATTCATAAATTTCATACAGTCATGAAAGGATGCTAGAATGGATCTATTCCTGAGGAATGGATTAAAAGAATGCTGAACTGGGATTTGTTTACAAATCCTGAGACAAAAGAATTTGATATAGTCACTCCAAATTCTGAAAAACTAAGACTGTCAAAAGAATGGAAAGATTTCATGACTGAAGAAGATAACTGGATTTCCTCCTTTGAATGGAGGAAATTAAAACAAAACTCAATAGTCCAAATGATAGGAGAAAGCTCTAAATCTCTTTCTCCAAAGCATAAGTGGAAAAGCCTTGATGGCAACATTGTTGAATCAAATTCCACTTTTCCCCCTTTCAAAGGAATTGTACCAGAAGACAATTCTAAACAAGTTAGAGAAATTCCTCTATTACTCTCAGAAGAAGCTATTAAATTGTCAGGAATTGACAAGATAGTTCAATCAGTTTCAGAGCAGTTAAATTGGACTAATACTGCTTTAAGAGGAATGGCTACATATACTTTCATAACAAATGACTATGCAAGAAAAGACCAAATCATGGATCTCCAAGTATCTACTAATACCATTGTTAGATCTGTGGACCAAATACAAGAAAAGGTCATTGATGTGAAAGATAAAATGGATTCTGCTTTATCAGAAATTTCCTACAGAGCCAAAAGTCTAGCAGAAACCATGAACAAATCATGGAAGGATTGGGAACAACCTTCTCTCATATGGGAAGAACCTTAACATAAATCAATGGGAAAGCCAGTCAACCTGACAAACCCATTCCTACCTCATTTATCCTTCCCAGTTCTCATATTTCTATTCTATCTCCTATACATAAACCTTCTGAGATAGAAATTGTAAAAATATTCCCATTACATTTTCCACCTGAAGAAGAAACACCTGAATCTTCTTCAAAATCTCCAAGAGATCATCATTCTCTGGTTACCATAAAAAATCCAAGTTATGAAAATCTCCCACATCACACTGCTAGACCCTCAGCCCCTGACTTGGATGGGAAAGGGAGACTTCCAGAATCACAAACATTTGTTGATGATTGGTTCCAAGAATGGAACATTGATAATCTGTCAATTGCTCAAATAAGACAATTGATCAATAGAATGTATGTTTCATACAAAATAATGTGTATGAAGGAAAAAACAGAAATTGAAGCATGCAAAACTATTATTCAGTGTTTCACAGGTACCCTCAGTAAATGGTGGGAAGTATACCACACTGATGGAACTCCAGTGAATAATATGATTGGTGCTCTTACTACTTTGATACTTGAGCACTGGTGTGGAACAGATAATGAAATTGCTGATAAACATGAAATTGTTCTTATGAATATGAAATGTAGAAAGATGTCTGAATATGAACAATTTCATAAAGAAAGCAAAAACTTGTTATGGAAACAAGTTTATTTGGCAGCTCTTCCAAGTAAGTTTGTAGAATACCTGAAAATGGAGGAATTCTTCAAACTTCCTTATGAATTGTATACTTGGGGAGAAATATATTCCTTCGTAACCAAAACTTTGGTAGGACTATGTACCAGCATGAAAATACAAAATTCTGTGTCAAAATCCTCTTATCTCCCTGATCAAAAATCAATCTGTGAACAATATGGATTATATCTTTCTAATCCATCAAGGAAAAGAAGAAAAAAGCCGAAAGACTTCAGAGGAGAAAAAGGGAGAAAATATAAAGCTGGGTACAAGTATGCCCCTAAAATCCATTATTATGAGCCAAAAGGTATTAGGCTCAAATCTCACACTCATGAAGCAAAACAAAGACTAACTTGCTGGATTTGTTGAAAATAGGGCCATTATGCCCATGACTGCCCAGAAAATGAAGCCTCCAGAAAAACAAAAGGCAAGTTCTTAGAACAAAAAGCAAAAGAGGCTCACGAAAGGAGGTAATTGATTCTAAAACTTCACTGCAACAGGTGTGGGGCAAATAATCATGATACAAATTCATGCCCCCATAAACCTTTTAAAATAAAAGAAGAAGTTCATCTTCTTCAAAAGGGATGTTGTTCTTCTAATAGTACATTAGAATTTGGATATTCTTCAAAAAATGAAATTCTGATAAACCAACATTGTAGTTGCAGCAATCCAAATTTTTGTACTTGCGAAAGTAGTAGTGACAGTTCTGATTCTGACTCAGAACCTGAAGTTCAAGAAAAAGTGAAAGTCTGTATGTTTCAGAACAGAGGTGATCAAGAGGCACAAATGCTTGCCCAAATAAAAGGCCTTCCAGAAGGTGACATGAAAAATTCCCTTCTTGAAACTTTTATTAAGACTGTCAAGGGAGAACAAAAGGGTAAACATTATGAAATACCAAGAAGACAACCTTTGTTTTTAGATGCTTCCTTCGATAAGAACACAAAGACATATATTAAGTTTAACAGAGAACCAAAACTGCACAATATCTCTGTTACAGAACTAGCCAAAGAAGTTATACTTTTTAGAAAGGAAGTCTCTGAGTTAAAAGAAACAGTCAACAGGCTAGATGCTGAGTGCAGTTATTAAGTTGATTCATGGGCTAGACAAGAAATCAAGTAGATTAAAGAAAGGATGGATTCCATTCCTCCACCATTAGAAGATGCCCCTTTTGAGACTGTTCTACTAGAACAAACTACAACAGAAATGCAGGGAATGACAAGTATGAAGATTCTGCCTATCAAATACGAGAAGTATTATATAAAAATCCAGTTAGAAATTAGTCAAGAAAATTTTTCATTAACTGCACTAATAGACACTGGATCAGATTTAAACCTGCTGCATAAAGATCTTATCCCTGCAAGATACTGGCTTCCTAGATTTGGATCAACTACAGGACTAGGAAATGTAAATACTTCTTTCCATTTTGAAATTCCTAAAGGCATTCTGATCCTTGAAGATTATGCATTAGGAATGAAATTCCAAATTTCTAATTTACCAGTTGATTGTATCCTTGGCACACCTTTTTTATCAGCAGTAGAACCTCATGGTTCTTGTATATGTCTAGATGGAAAAAATGGATTCTTTATTACCATGCCTAGCATAAATGGAAGTCCTTCCAAGAGGATAGAATTACCATTTATTTCTGAACATCATATGCAGCTTGCTTACTGCAAGAAAAGTTTCGTAATAGTAGAAGTTTTTGATGATCAGGGAAATGTTCCATTTACTTATTATCTGCATGATAATACTCCCTGGGAAGTATTTGAAAGAAATTGGATACCAGAATGGCAATTCAGGGCTTTAGATGAAGTTGAGTTGGGATTGCCTGGATTTTCAAGAAATACCAGTATAAACGTACTTCCCCCTCAACATATACTTGGAAGAATGCATCAGTCTACAACTTCTACATCCAGGGAAAAGTTAATTGAAATGGGAGATTTAAGAAAACTTAGGTCTGCAAATAGACAGTGGTTTGATCATCAAACTCAAAGATGGGAAGAAACTCCTGCATATCATTTCTTCCAAATAAATCGAATGAGAACCATTCAATATTGGCCAAACAGAGATCCAGATGAAAAATTATTTAACATAACCTATCATCAGTACAAATCAATGTGGTTTAATGTTTGTCTCTAGACAGACAGATACAAATACTATTACTGTATGATTAAATTTGCAGTTTATTTTGTCCTCGAGCCTGAACCAGAATGGATTATGGAATGGTGGAATAAATTTGGGATAAATCCAGTAAATATTCATCCCCGAGTATCTGATACTACAAAAATGTTCCTTTTTCCAAATCGAAGATTGGATTCCCTAAAACATCTATACTCAGAAGAAGAATACAAAATGTTGTTTGTAACAGAAAGACATCCTTGGGTAATCTGTACAAAATTCATTCTTCATCAAAAAGAAGAAAGTAATGAAGATCCAAAATTATACAAGGAAATTTATACCCAGCATTAGGACCCATATAATTTCCAACATTTCCATGATTATCCATTAGAATGAAGGTTTTGTGGGTTTGTACCTTAAAACTCCACAGTGTAATAATTTGAGCACTCCAATCATAATCCTAGAACAAATTTACCTCCACCAAACTCTACTGCAAAAGATCAATGTCGACATCCTCAATGTTCAGACATTCCTTTTCCTCATGATTCGCATGTTTTGGTTATACAAGAGAATCTGGATGAAAAAATAAAATCCAGAAAAGAATCTTACATCCCTGAGGATACAAGAAGACCATCTGTTCCAGAAATAAAAAAGTTTTTGACACTTTTTAAAGGATGTCAAAAAGAATTCATAAAGTCAGAATGGATGAAAGAAATGCCTCCTCTGTCAGAGAATGAAGCTTGAAATATTGTCGGCTTGTCTCATGCACAATCTCCCTTCACCATATGGTCTTCTGGTTTCTGCTACTTCCGTCAGAACCAATTTCGTCGGGTTAACCTCTTTACTCTACTTAGCTTCCTGAAGCCTATCACTCAAAGTCCATCGAGCCCTTTCAGTAGTTCTATTTGAATCCTATAACTGGTTTTCGGTGAACTTTCACAGCTACAACTGCCCTTAGTGGCCTCCTGCCTAGCGGGACTTACTACCGCTGCTCCACCGACGCCTTATACCAGATTACCAACAACCTTACTAACAGGATAAGCAACTCAGCCTTAGCAGTACCAGGGAACAACGGATGCAAATAAAGGCAAATAAATGAAGTCACAGTGTGCGCATAATGGAGAGACAATAGACAAGCATCAGAGATATAATAACATGCGGAAGTCTTTATATTATCAGAGCATAAAAGCTTGTGGGTATTACAATATGTGCCAAAGGCACTGATAATAGACTCAGAGAAGGATTCTCTTCGCTCGACTTACAGACTTACAGAAAGACACGAAGCTTCAGATAGAAGGGAAGCTTAGAACCTATGACCAACTATCACACAACTCACAAATTCGGGAATGAAAATGAATGAGCTCTCCTCCTTCTTTTATAGGAATTTCGGGAGGAAGAGTCATCATGAATCTAAGACCCGAATAGACAAGTGGTCCTACATGTCGTCCACTCAATCTTACTTTTAGGATTCGGCATATGTATTCACACAAGAATCTCTGACCAAATCATTATTTTAATAATAAATCCACGAGGGAGTCGTGCAATATTCCTTGGCCAGAGTACAATGTCACATGATAAACAATAGACCTGACGGGGTTGTCATGTAAGATTACCCGACCAGAGTACATACATATATGACATAAAAGAGGACAACATGTGATAAACAATAGAGCATCTTGGAAATGTGGGTCAATCCACACCAAAAGTCGGAGAAGTGCTCCGAGTTTCCAAGATTCTCATTATTGAAATGACAACACTATGTACAAAGTGGAGTTTAATGACGACAACCCACGGAACCCAAATGGCACCACTGTCGGCCATTTATACATGAATTATTACATTGTGGAGTTTTAAGGTACAAACCCACGGAAACCGGAGATTAGAGTATTTTCAATCATTTTCAATGAAGCTAGAAAATCTTTCCGGATAATGTAGGGTGTCCCACATCTTTGTATAAATTCTTCGGACTATAAAGGGTACTCCATTGATAATCTGGAGAATAATATTTGATTTGATTCCCCACTGAAAATGGTTGAAGATGAACATTCGTAATATTTCTCCATCATTTGGTCCTTGAAGATAAAGATCTCGGATAGCAGTAAGAGATATGCAAGATCCTAAAACATAGGGGTCTACGGCGCTCTTATTTAGGCCAAAGTCTCTCCACCAGTCAGCAATCCAAATTGGGGGTCTTCCTGCAGTTGCAGAATTTATGCTACCAAATTTAACCATAATTATCATATCCTCCTTTTGAGCAAATTCCCACCACATCTTTCTGTATTCATGATAATTTATGCTTGTTTCTGGAAAGATGATATTAGGATTCCTTTCGGGCCAATGAGATAATAATCTGGGTCTATTTAAACAAAAATATTGTTGATTGTTACCTTCAGTATTTCTTATGTCCCAGATTAATGTTATATCATGGAAAAGTTCTGTTAAGGCATTCTGTGCTCGGGATGCCCTTTCATTGCTTTGAGTGGTTAAGGGAGCCAAAATATTTGATATTCTTCTTCCCCTGACTTCAGGAACCAGACTGGAGTTTGAAACCTGTGTTGCTTGAGATAGAAGTTTTGTACTTCTTAATTCCCACAGGGGTATCCATTCTTTTGTATAAGATCTCCAATTTAGAGTATCATGAATATTTATTACCTGCTCTTCTTAATTTCTAAGCTGTATAGAGATTAATAAGCAAGAATTTTGTAGATGTTTTCTACTTAAGAAATCTGGAATGGAATTATTAGCCCCTTTAATATGTTCTATTGAAAAATAAAAATTGCTGAAAAGGGCCTGCCATCTTGCAAATTTGGAATCTCCAGGATTTTTGAGTTCCCTATTTAGAACCTTATTCATTGTTGCAGCATCAGTCCTAAGAAGAAATCTTTTGTAAATCAAATAGATTTTAAATTTATGTATGGCATTCAGGGAAGCTTTAATTTCTTTATTCAATGCAGAATAATTTTTCTCTTCTACTTGCCATAAACCAGAGGCAAATTGAATAACTTCTTCCTTTCCCTTATCTTTGACTTGTTTTAAAACTACTCCCCAACCAATATTACTGGCATCGGTTCTACTATCTTTGGGAGATTATCATTAGAGATATGTAGGATGGGAAGATTCTTTGTCCTAGCTTTGATATTTCTTACAGCTTGAGTATGTGCCTCTGTCCAGGGACTTGGTTCTTTTTTCAATCTATCATTAAGGAGTCTTCTACCTTGTGCACAGTTTTTATAAAATTGGCTTATATAATTTAGACTTCCTAAGAGCCTTTGCGGTTGTGTTTTATCAATAATCTTGTCTGGAAATTTATTTGCAAATTCAGTAGCATGAGTTTGCAGAGTGATTTGACCATTGTCAATAGTATGACCAAGAAATTTGATCTGTGTCTGGAAAAGTTCAATCTTTTTCTTGGATAATACTAGCCCAACTTGCTTGAGGACTTGCAAAAGCTTCTTCAGATGTTTAAAATGATGATCTATGGATGAAGAGAAAACCAAAATGTCATCAATATATACAATGAGCCAATCAAAATATGGCTTTAAAGTATCATCCATCACCCTTTGAAATTTTGCAGGAGCATTCTTTAGCCCAAAAGGCATCACATCACATTCATAATGCCCAGTAGGGACATTAAAAGCAGTTTTAAATTTGTCCTTTTCATGAATGGCTACTTGCCAGAATCCCGATTTCAAATCAAATTTTGAAAAAATCTTTGCACCTACAATTCTGGTAACAAGGCTTCTTTTATTTGGAATGGGATAAGTATCATTTTCTAATACTTTATTGAGGGGTTTATAGTTGACTACTAATCTAGGAACTCCTCTGATTTGTTCTGAATGTTTATTTACATAAAACCCATAACAATTCCAAGGACTAGTAGATTTTCTAATTAGTTCCTTTTTGAGTAATCCCTCAATTTCATCTACACAAAGATTTTGGTATTCATCATTCATTGGTATGGCTCTTATTTTACAAGGCTTTCCCTGATAGTCTTCTCTGTAAGGATGGAAGACTTCATGCTTTTTCTGCTTCCAAAAGGCAGTAGGATTTTCTTAGCAAACTGAATTAATAAATTCTTCTTTTAAGAAGAAGATCTTTTCCTGGATGTTTATTTGTTTCAATTGATCTTGAATTCTGATTTCTGTCTGGAAGGCCTTCAACTCTTTTATCTTTTCAACCTTTCTAAGATTAAGCTGAACAACATCTAAAACCCTAGGAGTAGATACAAATGGGAGTTTAATTATTTTACTACCCTGGATTGTAATGAAGTATCCTGGCTTTTCTGGAGTCACCATGGTTGAACCATGGGGAGAAACTGCTGCAAGGAAGGGAGTGCCAA
>JASDQU010502936.1:66781-78203 GCA_032191745.1 Picea mariana | reverse complement strand
ATAATTTAAGTGAATTTGACAACATCCATCATGAGAATTAAATCAAAACCATCATACGTAATAAATATGCATGCAAAAATCATCAACCACTTTCAATATATACACATTGACGAGTCAATATTGATAAGATCATCATCGTATATAACTAAAACAAGTGAAATTCAAATATATATGTCAGTACATCAATATCATATGAAAATGATTCATGTCCAACAATCGACATAAGTCAAAATGATACATAATGTACAAATGATATAAATAAAAATGATAAATTATGTAAGACAAAATGATACAAGTCAATATGATACATCATGTTCAAACAATATAAGTCAACATGAAACATGTCAAAATGATACAACTCAATAATATGGTACTAGATTCCGTGAAAATCATACATATGACAGTAACCATGAAAAGAGCCATTATAAAAATATATAAAAAATGATCCATGATGTAGTCTATATGATCTTGAATGTCATTGGATGCTACCAACAACTGCCTCAACATCATCATCACCATTGTGATCATGATCATCATTATCATCATCATCATATATGCATCCACAATGGCATCATTGTCATCTATATGTGTGTCATCATGAGCATCATCTATCATCTCAACATCAGACCCAACATCATGATCTGGATCTATTTTTTGAGGATGATCTGAATCTTACGGAAGATCCTTGTTCTACAAAAACAAACATTTAGAATGAAAAGTTATTATTTGTTTCATGCAATAATTAATTTCTCTGTTATATATCTAATATTACAACATATCAAATGAAATGATAATCATATTACATCTTACCAAAGTGCACATACAATAATAAAATAGAAAATAAGTTACAACTAAGATGTCATTCCAATGATGTAAAATGTTCAACAATTCTAATAAACGTTAGTAAATATCATAAACCAATGCTATGCTTAGCCTTGTATTTACTTGCCTTTACATGCCATGCTTTGCATTGACATGCCTTTTCTTGACATGATGTGCCTTTCCTTTCCTTGACATGTCATTCCTTACCTTGACATGCCATACCTATCCTTGCCATGCCTTTCCTTGACAAGCCATGCCTTTCCTTGAAATGTCTTTCCTTGCCTTGACATGCCATGCCTTGCCTTGAAAAACCTTTCCTTGCCTTGGCGTTCCTTTCCTTGACATGCCATGCCTTTCCTTGACATTCCTTGCCTTGACTTTCCTTGCCATGCCTTTCCTTGAATTAACATTCCTTTCCTTGATAGACCTTTCCTTGCATTGGCATGCCTTTCCTTGACATGCCATGAATTTCATTGGCATGCATTGTCTTGACATTTCATGCCTTTCCTTTCCTTTCCTTGAAAATTCATGCCTATCATGGCCATGCCTTGCCTTGACAAGCCATGCCTTTCCTTTACATGTCTTGCCCTACCTTTCCATGCCTTGTCTTGACAAGCCATGCCTTTCCTTGATATGTCTTGACTTTCCATGCCATGCTTTGTCATCCATTGACATTCCATGAATTTCCTTGACATTACTTGTATTTCCTTTCCTTTCCATTCCTTTCCCTGACATGCCTTTCCTTTCCTTGAAATGCCTTCCCTTAAAATACATTACCTTTCATTGGCATGCCCTTCCTTTACATGCCTTGCATTGACAAAACTTGCCTTTCCCTTTCTTTTATTTCCATGCCTTGCCTTGACATGTATTTCCTTGCCTTGACATCTCATTATATGCCTTGCATTGACATGCCATTCCTAGCCTATCCATGCCTTTCCTTGACAAGCCATGCCTTTCCTTGACATGTATTTCCTTTCCTTGCTATTCCTTTCCTTGGGAAGCCATGCCTTGCCTTGACATGTCTTACCTTTCCTTAACATGCCATGATTTTCCATGCATTATCATGCCTTACCATGACTTTCCTTGCAATTCTTTTCCTTTACATGCATTCCCTTGCCTTGCCTTGCCATGTCTTTCCTTGACGTGCCATGCCTTGCGTTGACATTCATTGACATTCCTTTCCATGTCTTTCCCTGAGATGCCTTTCCTTTCCTTGACATGACTTTCATTGACAAACCTTTCTTTGTATTGACATGCCTTGCCTTGACATACCATGCCTTGCATTAACATTTCTTTCCTTGACATGACATACTTTTCCTTGACATGCCATGCCTAGCCTAGCCATGCCTTGCCTAGACAAGACATGCCTTTCCTTGACATGCTTTTCCTTTCCTTGGCATGTCGTGCCTTTCCTTTCCTTGACATGCCATGTATTTCCTTGCCATGACATGCCTTGACATGCATTTCCTTTCCTTTACATGTCAAACATGCTCAATTGGAAGTATTGGGTGACATACATTCATCAATTGAGACTTGAACCAGGGCCAAATGCTTGAGTTTGCAATCCATAAAACATTATTGTTCAATATGGAAGCATTTAGGTTGTAATAACATACACAAACATTTATGAAGAACTAGATGTTGATGAAAAATGCTTGTATTGTTCCATAATGGTTTCATCCCATCTTCTTGGGATATGGAACCCCAACACTGTACAATGGACCAATGTGCTTGATACTTTGTATGTTGTCAATTCTAGGGACACTTTACTTGATGTTGGTCACTTCATAAAATTTTGAGAAATAGGAAAGAGGCTAAGACATCCCTACACACTGTCCTACAATATAAAACTAAAATATAAGGCAGAAAATTATCGTGCCCAAAAGAGCAAAGTTGGAAATGCAAATGAAAAACCCAAAAAAATGACCTAGAAATTATAAAAAATTAAATAGACACCTTAAAAATAAAAAAATAGTGCTGAAAATGCAAATTCAATATTCAAAAAGAGGGTTGGAATTTAGTCTTTTATGCAAATACATGAGGGTTGAAGATATAATTTTTTTTAAGCTTAAAATGAGAAGGAAATTTTGGATTTTGTCATCAAGGCTGAAAATACAAGTTTTTAATCTTGAGTATGAGTTGTAAATGCATATCAAGAAAGCCTAAAATAGGGTCAAAAAAATTAATTTCAAGAAAGCTCATTCTCTTTAAGAATTTATCCCATAAGGTATCCAAGAAACAAACCTTTAAGAGTTTGGTTCTTGACTCCCAAACGAGGGAAAAAACCAGCAATGCAAAAAAATGAAAGAGCATAAAAAAATAGTGATGTGAAAGGCCATAGAAACGATGCTCAATATATGCAATAAGTTATGCTAAATTAATCTAGCAAGTAGAGAATCGAATTCTTGGCAAAAAGTAAGGTTACAGAAGAGAGTTTGAACTGACAAAAGAGTTTTGAAAATTGACCCCCTATGTTGTATTTGCATTGTGCCTCACTAAGCAAAACTCTAGCTGCATAGGTCCTCTAATAAACACTTTTTCAGGCGATGGAATCAGAGAAGAGGGGTCCCCCTAACTGGAATCCGGTGCCAAGAGTCCAACAGAACTACCGGTTCATTGATCTGAGGCATGGTTTGCGTGTTATGGCAAGTTGCAAGTCGCCTTTTAAAGCCATTGAAGGAGATAATGACAATTTGGTTAGGTGGCACAAAATAACAACCAAATGACGTAACTGAGTTATGTAAGCTCCGGAAGGTCCTTATGGACAATTCCCTATGGCTTCTGTGCATGCCAAATTGGAATGCACAACAACCCTATGGTTATTGTGCATGCCAACTTGGCATGCATAACACCCATATGGTTGTTGTGCATGGCAATTTGGCATGCATAGAATCCCTATGGTTGTTGTGCATGCCAATTTACCGTTTTATCTTTAGATAAGTAATGTTTTAGCCACAAGCCCATATGACCTTATTTTACTTACATTTTGTAGATTTAGAGCAATTGAGAGTAATTTTGAGACCCCAAGATCTAAAAACCAACTAAGAATTTAAATATGTATTTATATATATATAATAAAAATACATCTCTTAGCTCTATATGTTCCTGATAACTGCACCAAAATCATAATGCAATGTGGCTCTAGGGTACAACATCTTCTGGCACCATTGTCGAGGAACAAAAAACTAAAAAAAAAAATTCCCTAGGCCTTCGAAAACCTACAGATCTAAATCCTTATGGTGAATAGAGTTTAGCCTCTTGTTGTGACCTTAATTCACCTGGAGACTCCATTATTATACCAACCTGGCTTTCGGTAGGAGACATACTAGAAGAAATCTTGATTCTGAAATTTATCCTCCATTTTATAAACCATAAATACTCATTGAGAGGACAAATATTAGATTCGGACCCAACTGACAAGGCCTAGGAAGCCCCCACATTCTTTTAGTATCAAACTACAGATAAAAAACTCACGAGCCTGCTAAATTTTGTTACGCACCTCCACCTAGCCTAGAAATCCCATAGTTTCATATTCATTTCAGTTCAAATAACCTTTCCAAACCAGGCCCATCCTATGGACCTCAAAGAATCATAATACCAATCACTACTACAACAAAATCCTTAATACTACAATATATAATGGCTAGAGCAGGAAGAGGAGTTGGAGGAGGAGGAAACAAACCTCTCCCCCCCTCGAATCATGCCTTGGGTTTCTGCTAGACATGGTCCTTTAGAACTCCCTAGAATTCCAATGCATATGCCAGACAATTATCTCAAGTTAATGCCCAAATCTAATTCACAAAAGAAAGGAACAACCAAAGAACATTTGGATTCATTTAAAAACTTTACAAATAACCTAAATGTAGAGCATGAGGATGTGTACATGAGAATCATTGTACAAACTCTAGATGAATATGTACGTAAATGGTTCATAAATCTAGGAAATGCAACTTTAGACTCTTGGGAAGCCCTAGAAGAATCTTTCTTAGAACAATGGGGGGAGAAAAATGACTACCAATATTACCTTACTGAGTTTTCCTCATTAAAGAAAAAGGAGAATGAAAATGTGGAGGAATTCACAAAAAGATTGAATATACTTTTTAACAATATTCTTGCATCTATCATACCTACCCTAACCGTTGCTATGATAATTTTTCAGGAGCCTTTGATCCTTACTTTATAGTCTTACTCAGAGAAAGTAGGTCACGAACCCTACTTAGGATGCAGTCAGATATTGTGGACTTAGAAGGAAATTTGACACTTGCTGGAAATTTGGCTAGGATTGAACCAGACAAAAAGGGGAAGGATGTTAAAAAGATCAACCAAAAAGACAAAGGAAAAAAATTAGGGAAATAAGAACCCTCCTCTTCCAATCTTGCAAAGAAATCTGTTGAAATCAAAATGGAATAAATGACCAGGATGATTAGAAATCTCTCGAATAAATTAAATAGAATGTATCTGGAAGGGGATAATACCATCAAAACCCCTCAACCTAGTCCTAGAAATTCTAACAAATTTAGGAAACATTTTAACCCTCAAATTATGTAAAGAGAACAAAGGAGACCAGATGAACAACCCTTGCAAACTCATATGAGGAGAGATATAAATGCAGTCATTGATGAAACATATGAAGAAGAAAATCCATTGTTGGATGAATAAATAATTTGGTTACAGGATAAAAATGATAATATACACCTCGCAGAGGAAGATTACAAAGAAGCTGCATATGATTTGGTAATAAATGAAAATCATGACAGATATGGTATTTCTTCTTTTCAATATAAATCAATTTCATATTCGTTACTTGCAGAAATCCACAAGAAATATGATTTGAACCCTAGGCCAAATAGGACAGAACCTATTGATCTGATCCCTTAAGAAAATAATCCTCTTCCTAAATATGATCCCAAACAAGTAATCCCTCCAAACCATTCTTCCTCTATCCCACAATCATACCTCCAGCTCAAAGAACAGAAAATAGACAGCCTCAAGCTAAAAATAAAGAAGTAGAGAAATATACCTTCCCATTTAACATCTACCAAGAGTTTACCAAGATAAAAATATTGGTCCCTTTACTCTTGTTTGTCAGAAACCCTATCTATCAGTCACATATCCATAAAATCATGAAAATCTCTGAGTCATTTCCCCAGCAAGGTTACATGAACAGTCATGAAGAATGCATGAAGGTTTTATGTGGACCATATGTTGAAGACCAAGATGATGTCATATATCCTATTTACATCACTTTGAATATGCATGATAAGATGTTACACAATTGCATTCCAAAATCAAGAACATCTCACATTCTTCTGCCAAATATTATGATGGAGAAACTGGGCCTGGACATCACCAGACCTTACCAAGATCTTTATTCTTTTGACATGAAAAAAGTAAAATGTATGGGTGTCATCAAAGGTATGGTGGTAACACTAGCTCAACTACCTATGAAAAGTGTGATAATGGATATGCCGTGGCAGATTTCCCTGCCAATTATGGTTTGTTGTTGTCTAGATATTTTGCACACAAGCTAGGAGGCTCATTAAAAATGGACATGTCATATGCAATGGTGCCCATATTCAGAGGTGAGGCAATAATACTATACATATAAAACAAGATGCAATATGTGGTAAGTGACAAAAAAAAATAAAATAATCATCCTATATACTCAATTGAATAGAAAATGGGTTGTTGTAGCCTTTTCCTGAACTCAGAACTACAAAAAGAAGATATCCATGTAGCTCTTATACAAAATAAATATAAATAAAATGTAGTTTGTTATATGTGATTTGATTGAGCTTACTCAAAATAAGGTGCAAGGGATGGAATAATGCGTATTTCCCCAACAAGGTATTCCATAAACATTTCACATAAGATTGAATTTGATGCTACTAACAATGTGACAGAATATGAAGCTTTGGTGCTAGGGTTGGAGGATGATAAGAAAATGGGAGTTCTACACATCTCTGTCTTTGGAGACTTAGAGCTTGTAGTGCAGTAAATCCAAAATAAATACAAAACTAAACACCCAAGAATGAGGTCTTATAGAAATCATGTTTGGTACTTGATCGACAATCTATTTTATTCTTTCTGCATCGTAACTATCCCTAGAGAATAGAATAAATAGGTTGGTGCACTTGCTACAACAATCAGTAATTTAAGGCCTCCTCCTCTGCCTAAACTAAAGCATGAAGTGGAAATGAGATTCAAACCCTCCATACTAGACAATGTTCGAAATTGGCAGATGTTTGAGGATGATCAACTAATCAAGAGATTCCTTGAAGAAGTAGAATAATTTTCAAAAACTATAGGATATTTGGAAAATAATTCCCTCCAAGTATATCAAAGAGATGAAAAAAGTTCTGCTCCAAACTCTGCTTTTGTAAACAACATTGTTGGTCATAATATTTTACAATTAAAGATCAATTTCATTCCCAAAGGTATGGTACCTTTAGAAAAACTCTTTGATAGGAAATGATATACCTACCAAGCCTACTAGGGATGTTGTGCATGCCAAATTAGCATCCACAGAAACCATAAGGCTATTGTTCATGCCAATTTTCCAAATTGGCATGCACATAATCCATAGGGTTGTTGTGCATGCCAATTTTATTACATATGTAGAATCATATCAAATAGTACAAAGAGTAGAATCATATCATAATACGATGCACCATGACTTGTCACTGCTATAATCACTGCAACCAGTTCATGTACACCATGAGATTTCTATATCTATAATCAACATCATGTCGTCATGGATATGGGGAGGCTACGATATACCGATATCCTACCTGATAATCTCCAATGATTTGCAATGTGCTATTTGTGTTGAAGAATGGAAATTCCAATTTTATTACAGATTTTATATATGTTCCTACCCTACCATGTCCAGAAATATTGTATCAATTCATTAGATAACTACACATTGTCTTAAAGATTATTTTTTGAAATATCAATGCATCAATAGGGATATGAAAAATAATTGCAAGAAGGTATGTGATGGGTATCAAGAAGGGGAATTCTATAAGTTTAGTATTATTCCCAATAATGTCCACTTTACCACATACTTACAAGTTCAGTTGTGGCACTAGAGATTTAGTTAATTTAACTTATATAGTCTTGCGATATTGATTAGTATGGTTAAAGGGTTGCCACATACTTATAAATTAAAAGGTATATGTGAAGGATGATTGTTAGGGAAATATTTCCAAATCTTTGCAAGTGATACTAGATATAAAGTAGATTGATCTTTTCAATTATTGCACAGTGATATATGTGGTCCCATGAGTATGGAGTCACAAGGTGGTCTAAGGTATATGCTTATTTTTATGGATGACTTATCTAGATTTATTTGGGTTTTGTTTCTTTAAAATAAATTATAAACATTCGATAAGTTTAGGAAACTTCATAAATTGATAGAAAATAAGTACAATTGAAACATGAAAAGTGATAAAATTAGACAAAGGAGGAATGTGCTCGATTGATGGTAGGGAAATCGAGGAGAGTACACATAAAATAAAAAGTGATAAAATTATAAAAAGGAGGAATGGGCTTGATTGGTCGTAGGGATATCAAGGAGAGTACACATCAAATAAATTGAAAGAGTTTTGTCAAGAGAAAGGAATCAGACAATAGTTGATAATTGTATACACTCCATAAAAAATGGAGTGGTAGATAGGAAGAATAGAAACATCATGGACATGGTTATATGTATGATGAAGTCAAGGAATGTACCTAAATATTTGTGGGCTGGAGAAACATACAAAATTATTTATATTTTGAATAAATCACCCACAATGTTTGTTATTGGTAATAATCCATATAAACAATTGTCTGAAGTTCAATTTGATGTAAGTTATTTAAGAGTGTTTGGTTGTAATGATTGTGCTCACATCCTAGATGAAAAGAGATCCAATATCAGTAAGAAGAGATTAAAATATATTCATCTTCAATATGATTCCAAATCCAAGAAATATAGATTGCATGACTTGTATAATATTTGGTTGTTAATAGGTCATCGTGGAGACCCTGATAATCTCCATTGATGTGGAGTTTTAAAAATAAACATCAAAAGTGATTCCAAACTTTACTGAAGAATGGAAGGAAAGTGTTTCCTCCTTACCTTTAGTTGATTATCAACATCTTCATTTACATTTTATAACCTTAGTGGAAGTGATATAAATCTACCTAATCCATCTACATCATCATCACCGTATATATTCTTATCATCATCAAGTCCAAGTTCATCCAACTAAATTTATATGTATTAACCACCTAAGAAATGAAGACCCAAGACCACTTGGGTTGAATCTACTATATAAGAAGTTTATAATGTAGGATCCATGGTTAGAGAGGAAAACCCTAGACTTCATAGTTAGGGATGTGTGAACTATTCTTTGATGATGACAATTCAGTATGAGAATGAGCCATATCAATTTTAGGAATCCAACAAGATTCAAGTATGGTGGGATGAATGAAAGATGATATTTATACCATCATTGTGAATGATACTTGGGATTTTTATTTTCTACCCATTGGTAAGAATGTTATTAGTTGTAAATAAACCTACAAGAAGAAAT
Source organism: Picea mariana (assembly GCA_032191745.1). Taxonomy (NCBI): domain Eukaryota; kingdom Viridiplantae; phylum Streptophyta; class Pinopsida; order Pinales; family Pinaceae; genus Picea; species Picea mariana. The sequence continues at coordinate 68,802 of JASDQU010502936.1, read as the reverse complement.
ATAGATCCCATGGCTCAATTAAAAGGCACAAGGCCAAGCTAGTGGCTCATGGATTCAAACAAAAGGTTGGAGTGGACTATGAAGAAAGTTTTACTTTGGTTGTAAAGCTAACTACTATGAAAATTGTGTTGAAATTGGTAGTAAAGAATGCTTGGAGCATTCACTAGATGGATTTAAAGAGTTCTTTATTGAATGGATATTGAAATGAAGAGATCTACATGGATCAACCCCTTAGATTTGTGGAGAAAGAAAGAGAGAAACTTGTTTATAGAATGGATAAATCCTTGTGTAGTCATGAGTAATCTCCTATATCTTAGTATAATAAGAGAGATTTCTATCTTCTCCAAAATGGGTTCACTAAGTTCTCATCATATTATAATTTATATGTCAAACATGTCAATAGTAAAATAATTCTTATTGTAGTTTATATAGATGAATTTATCATGTGTTGGAGTCATGAAGATCTCACTAAATGTACCAAGGAAGAGTTAAAGAAGCAATTCAAGATTATAGAGTTAGGACTGATATACTATTCTATTGGCATGGAGATATGGTCAAAATATGAAGGCATATACTTCTCCCAGAGTAAGTATGTAAAGTATCTACTTTAGAGGTTTAAGATAAATGAATGTAAATGTTTTTCTACACCTTATAAAGTAAACCCAAGGCTAAGTTAGTTTGATGACTTAGAATATGTTGATGGAACTTGACACAAAAGATTAGGAAAAAGTTTGATTTCTCTCATATGTACCAGGCTTGACATTAATTTTGATACAAAAAGAGAAGGCTAATGAATCAAGTAATTTGATGCTTTGATATAGCTACATCTTTGCATGAAAAACAACCCTATGGTTGTTTTGCATGACAAATTGGCATGACCCTAACTATTGTGCATGCTAATTTTGCATGCACATAAGCCATAGGTTTGTTGTGCATGCCAATTTGGCATGCAAAACAACCATAGGGTTGTTGTGCATGCAAAATTGGAATGAAAAATAGCCATAGGGTTGTTGTGCATGCCAAAGAGATTTTTTTCATGTCAAATTGGCATGCACAACATCCATGTGCATGACAATTTGTCATGAAAAAAATTCATAGGGATGTTGTGCATGCCAATTTGGCATGCACAATAACCCTATGTCTTCTGCGCATGCCAAGTTAGCATGCACAACAACAATAGGGTTGTTGTGCATGCCAATTTGGCATGTACACAATCCATAGGGTTGTTGTGCATGCCAATTTGGCATGCACACCAACCCCATGGCTGTTGTGCATGCCAAATTAGAAAGGAGGTAGCAGTAACTTATCATAGTATATTTTCTTATAATATAAATATGGAAGTAAAAATAAATAAAGAAGAGGGAGAGAATAGTGGGGCATGACATCTAATTCATAGGTGGATGAGGGGATATTTTAGTGGATTCCATACATTGGATTTTCACATAGTAGGGATACAAAATTCCTAAAGTTGGTGGACATTTATTGGCACATGAAGAATTTCATAACCATGCTGGTGGAAGCAGGAAATTCCTAATTGATTTTGCTTTCTCAAGAAACTGAACTAGTTGTAAGATAAACTAGACCACATAAATTATAAATATAAAAACCTAATCCATGATATGCATATGTTTGAGGAAATGAGTGAGGATCTGGGTGATGAGGAACACCCTATGAAGATGAAAGAAAAGGAATAGGACAACATGGCAACAATCTAGGATGAAGAAGTTGCCAAGTCCATCCTTGGGAAGGACACACCTCATATCTTCATGAACATTGACTTAGACTCTAATGAGTAGCATTTGTATAAATAAAGTTTATTATAGGGTTAGGTTTTCTTATGACATAAAAGTTTCTCGTTATCTTTAATTAGTTCTTCTTAGACTCAGGAAAGTTATAATTTAATATTTTGTTATGATTAAGGCTTTGTATAATATTTGTATGGGACATGAAAAATCTCAAAACAACCCTATAAAATATATTTTGGAAGTTATGCAACTGTGTTTTCTTTGAGAATAGGTTGC
>JASDQU010502936.1:54698-66608 GCA_032191745.1 Picea mariana | reverse complement strand
ACATTGATGAGTCAATATTGATAAGATCATCATCATATATAACTAAAATAAGTGAAATTCAAATATATATGTCAGTACATCAATATCATATGAAAATGATTCATGTCCAACAATCGACATAAGTCAAAATGATACATAATGTACAAATGATATAAATAAAAATGATAAATTATGTAAGACAAAATGATACAAGTCAATATGATACATCATATTCAAACGATATAAGTCAACATGAAACATGTCAAAATGATACAACTCAATAATACGGTACTAGAGGTCGTCAAAATCAGACATATGACAATAACCATGAAAAGAGCCATTATAAAAATATATAAAAAAAGATCCATGATGTAGTCTATATGATCTTGAATGTCATTGGATGCTACCAACAACTGCTTCAACATCATCATCACCATCGTGATCATGATCATCATTATCATCATCATCGTATATGCATCCACAATGGCATCATTTTCATCTGTATTTGTGTCATCATGAGCATCATCTATCATCTCAACATCATACACAACATCATGAACTGGATCTATTTTTTGAGCATGATCTGAATCTTATGGAAGATCCTTGTTCTACAAAAACAAACATTTAGAATGAAAAGTTATTATTTGTTTCATGCAATAATTAATTTCTCTGTTATATATCTAATACTACAACATATCAAATGAAATGATAATCATATTACATCTTACCAAAGTACACATACAATAATAAAATAGAAAATAAGTTACAACTAAGATGTCATTCCAATGATGTAAAACATTGAACAATTCTAATAAACGTTAGTAAATATTATAAAACAATGCTATGCTTAGCCTTGTATTTACCTGCCTTGACATGCCATGCTTTGCATTGACATGCCTTTCCTTGACATGATGTGCCTTTCCTTTCCTTGACATGTCATTCCTTGCCTTGACATGCCATGCCTATCCTTGCCATGCCTTTCCTTGACAAGCCATGCCTTTCCTTGACATGTCTTTCCTTGCCTTGGCATGCCATGCCTTGCCTTGAAAAACCTTTCCTTGCCTTGGCATTCCTTTCCTTGACATGCCATGCCTTTCCTTGACATTCCTTGGCTTCACTTTCCTTGCCATGCCTTTCCTTGAATTAACATTCCTTTCCTTGATAGACCTTTCCTTGCATTGACATGCCTTTCCTTGACATGCCATGAATTTCATTGGCATGCCTTGTCTTGACATTTCATGCCTTTCCTTTCCTTTCCTTGAAAATTCATGCCTAGCATGGCCATGCCTTGCCTTGACAAGCCATGCCTTTCCTTTACATGTCTTTCCCTGCCTTTCCATGCCTTGTCTTGACAAGCCATGGATTTCCTTGATATGTCTTGACTTTCCATGCCATGCTTTGTCATCTATTGACATGCCATCAATTTCCTTGACATTACATGTATTTCCTTGCCTTTCCATTCCTTTCCCTGACATGCCTTTCCTTTCCTTGACATGCCTTGCCTTAAATTACATTTCCTTGCATTGGCATGCCTTGCCTTTACATGCCTTGCATTGGTATAACTTGCCTTGCCTTTCCTTGACATGCCTTTCCCTTCCGTGTCTTTCCATGCCTTGACTTGACATGTCTTTCCTTGCCTTGACATGTCATTATATGCCTTGCATTGACATGCCATTCCTAGCCTATCCATGCCTTTACTTGACAAGCCATGTCTTTTCTTGACATGCATTACCTTTCCTTGCTATTCCTTGCCTTGGGAAGCCATGCCTTGCCTTGACATGTCTTACCTTTCCTTAACATGCCATGATTTTCCATGCATTATCATGCCTTACCATGAATTTCCTTGCAATTCCTTTCCTTTACATGCATTCCCTTGCCTTGCCTTGCCATGTCTTTCCTTGACATGCCATGCCTTGCGTTGACATTCATTGACTTTCCTTTCCATGTCTTGCCCTGAGATGCCTTTCCTTTCCTTGACATGACTTTCATTGACAAACCTTTCCTTGCATTGACTTGCCTTGCCTTGACATGCCATGCCTTGCATTAACATGTCTTTCCTTGACATGCCATACCTTGCCTTGACATGCCATGCCTAGCTTAGCCATGCCTTGCCTAGACTAGACATGCCTTTCCTTGACATTCTTTTCCTTTCCTTGGCATGTCATGCCTTGCCTTTCCTTGACATGCCATGTATTTCCTTGCCATGACATGCCTTGAGATGAATTTCCTTTCCTTTACATGCCAAACATGCTCAATTGGAAGTATTGGGTGGCATACATTCATGAATTGAGACTTGAACCAGGGCCAAATGTTTGAGTTTGCAATCCATAAAACATTATTGTTCAATATGGAAGCATTTAGGTTGTAATAACATACACAAACATTTATGAAGAACTAGATGTTGATGAAAAATTCTTGTATTGTTCCATAATGGTTTCATGACATCTTCTTGGGATATGGAACCCCAACACTGTACAATGGACCAATGTGCTTGATACTTTGTATGTTGTCAATTCTAGGGACACTTTACTTGATGTTGGTCACTTCATAAAATTTTGAGAAACAAGAAAGAGGCTAAGACATCCCTACACACTCTTACTGCACACTGTCCTACAATATAAAACCAAAATATAAGGCAGAAAATTATTGTGCCCAAAAGAGCAAAGTTGGAAATGCAAATGAAAAACCCAAAAAAAGGACCTAGAAATTATAAAAAATTAAACAGAAACATTAAAAATAAAACAATAGTGCTGAAAATGCAAATTCAATATTCAAAAAGAGGGTTGGAATTTAGTCTTTTATGCAAATACATGAGGGTTGAAGATATAATTTTTTTTAAGCTTAAAATGAGAAGGAAATTTTGGATTTTGTCATCAGGGCTGAAAATACAAGTTTTTAATCTTGAGTATGAGTTGTAAATGCATGTCAACAAAAACCTAAAATAGGGTCAAAAAAATTAATTTCAAGAAAGATCATTCTCTTTAAGAATTTATCGGATAAGGTATCAAAGAAACAAAGCTTTAAGGGTTTGGTTCTTGACTCCCAAAGGATGGAAAAAACCAGCAATGCAAAAAAATGAAAGAGCATAAAAAAATAGTGATGGCAAAGGCCATAGAAACTATGCTCAATATATGCAATAAGTTATGCTAAATTAATCTAGCAAGTAGAGAATGGAATTCTTGGCCAAAAATGAGGTTGCAGAAGAGAGTTTGAACCAACAAAAGAGTTTTGAAAATTGACCCCCTATGTTGTATTTGCATTGTGCCTCACTGAGCAAAACTCTAGCTGCGGAGGTCCTCTAATAAACACTTTTTCAGGCGATGGAATCAGAGAAGAGGGGTCCCCCTAACTGGAATCTGGTCCCAAGAGTCCAACAGGACTACTAGTTCATTGATCTGAGGCATGGTTTGTCTGTTATGGCAAGTTGCAAGTCGCCTCCTAAAGCCATTGAAGGAGATAATGACAATTTGGTTAGGTGGCACAAAATAACAACCAAATGATGTAACTGAGTTATGTAAGCTCCGGAAGGTCCTTATGGACAATTCCCTATGGCTTCTGTGCATGCCAAATTGGAATGCACAACAACCCTATGGCTATTGTGCATGCCAAATTGGCGTGCATAAAACCCATATGGTTGTTGTGCATGGCAATTTGGCATGCATAGAATCCCTATGGTTGTTGTGCATGCCAATTTGGCATGCACAACAACCATAGTGTCATTGTGCATGCCAAATTGGCATGCACAACAGCCATATTGCCATTTTTCATGTCAAATTGGCATGCACAATAGCCCTATGGCTTATGTGCATGCCAAACTGGCATGCACAACAACCCTATGGTTGTTGTGCATGCCAAATTGGCGTGAAAAACATCCATATGGCTTTTTTCCATGCCAATTTACTATTTTATCTTTAGGTAAGCAATGTTACATATTTCCCATTAGCCACAAGCCCATATGACCTTATTTTACTTACATTTTGTAGATTTAGAGCAATTGAGAGTAATTTTGAGGTTCATGCCAAATTGTCATGCACAATAGCCCTATGGCTTCTGTGCATGCCAAATTGGCATGAAAAACATCCATATGGCTTTTATGCATGCCAATTTACTGTTTTATCTTTAGATAAGAATTGTTAAATATTTCCCATTAGCCACAAACCCATATGACCTTATTTTACTTACATTTTGTAGATTTAGAGCAATTGAGAGTAATTTTGAGACCCCAAGATCTAAAAACCAACTAAGAATTTAAATATATATTTATATATATATATAATAAAAATACATCTCTTAGCTCTATATGTTCCTGAGAACTGCACTGAAATCATAACGTGATGTGGCTCTAGGGTACAACATCTTTTGGCACCGTTGTCGAGGAACAAAAAACTAAAAAAACATTTTCTCTAGGCCTTCAAAAACCTACAGATATAAATCCTTACGGTGAATAGAGTTTAGCCTCTTGTTGTGACCTTAATTCACCTGGAGACTCCATTATTATACTAACCTGGCTTTCGGTAGGAGACATACTAGAAGAAATCTTGATTCTGAAATTTATCCTCCATTTTATAACCCCTAAATACTCATTGAGAGGACAAATATTAGATTCTGACCCGACTGACAAGGCTTAGGAAGCCCCCACATTCTTTTAGTATCAAACTACAGATAAAAAACTCGCGAGCCTCCTGAATTTTTTTACGCACCTCCACCTGGCCTAGAAATCCCATAGTTTCATATTCATTTAAGTTCAAATAACATTTCCAAACCAGGCCCATCATATGAACCTCAAAGAATCATAATACCAATCACTACTGCAGAAAAATCCTTAATACTACAATATATAATGGCTAGAGCAAGAAGAGGAGTTGGAGAAGGAGGAAACAAACCTCTCCCCCCCTCGAATCATGCCTTGGGTTTCTGCTAGACATGGTCCTTTAGAACTCCCTATAATTCTAACGCATATGCCGGACAATTATCTCAAGTTAATGCAGAAAAGAAAGGAACAACCAAAGAACATTTGGATTCATTTAAAAACTTTACAGATAACCTAAATGTAGAGCATGAGGATGTGTACAAGAGGATCTTTGTACAAACTCTAGATGGATATGTACATAAATGGTTCATAAATCTAGGAAATGCAACTTTAGACTCTTGGGAAGCCCTAGAAGCATCTTTCTTAGAACAATGGGGGGATAAAAATGACTACCAATATTACCTTACTGAGTTTTCCTTATTAAAGAAAAAGGAGAATGAAAATGTGAAGGAATTCACAAAAATCTTGAATATACTTTTTAACAATATTCTTGCACCTATCATACCTACCCCGACCGTTGCTATGATAAATTTTTCAGGAGCCTTTGATCCTTACTTTATAGTCTTACTCAGAGAAAGGAGGTCACAAACCCTACTTAGGATACAGTCAGATATTGTGGCCTTAGAAGGAAATTTGACAGTTGTTGGAAATTTGGCTAGGATTGAACCAGACAAAAAGGGGAAGGATGTTTAAAAGATCAACCAAAAAGACAAAGGAAAAAAATTAGGGAAATAAGAACCCTCCTCTTCCAATCTTGCAAAGAAATCTGTTGAAATCAAAATGGAATAAATGACCAAGATGATTAGAAATCTCTTGAATAAAGTAAACAGAATGGATCTGGAAGGGGATAATACCATCAAACCCCCTCAACCTGGTCCTAGAAATTCTAACCAATTTAGGAAACATTTTAACCCTCAAATTATGTAAAGAGAACAAAGGAGACCAGATGAACAACCCTTGCAAACTCATATGAGGAGAGATATAAATGCAGTCATTGATGAAACATATGAAGAAGAAAATCCATTGTTGGATGAATAAATAAATTGGTTATAGGATAAAAATGATAGTATACACCTCACAGAGGAAGATTACAAAGAAGCTGCATATGATTTGGTAATAAATGAAAATCATGATAGATATGGTATTTCTTCTTTTCAGTATAAATCAATTTTATATTCATTGCTTGCAGAAATCCACAAGAAATATGATTTGAACCCTAGGCCAAATAGGACAGAACCTATTGATCCGACCCCTTCAGAAAATAATCCTATGCCTAAATATGATCCCAAACAAGTAATCCCTCCAAACCATTCTTCCTCTATCCCACAATCATACCTCCATCTCAAAGAACAGAAAATAGACAGCCTCAAGCTAAAAATAAAGAAGTAGAGAAATATACCTTCCCATTTTACATCTACCAAGAGTTTACCAAGATAAAAATATTGGTCCCTTTACTCTTGTTTGTCAGAAACCCTATCTATCAATCACATATCCATAAAATCATGAAAATCTCTTAGTCATTTCCCCAGCAAGGATACATGAACAGTCATGAAGAATGCCCGAAGGTTTTATGTGGACCATATGTTGAAGACCAAGATGATGTCATATATCATATTTACATCACTTTGAATATGCATGATAAGATGTTACACAATTGCATTCCAAAATCAAGAACATCTCACATTTTTATGCCAAATATTATGATGGAGAAACTGGGCCTAGACATCACCAGACCTTACCAAGATATTTATTCTTTTGACGTGAAAAAGGTTAAATGTATGGGTGTCATCAAAGGTATGGTGGTAACATTAGCTCAACTACCTATGAAAAGTGTGATAATGGATATGTCGTGGCAGATGTCCCTGCCAATTATGGTTTGTTGTTGTCTAGATATTTTGCACACAAGCTGGGAGGCTCATTAAAAATGGACATGTAATATGCAATGGTGCCCATATTCAGAGGTGAGGCAATAAGACTATACATATAAAACAAGATGCAATATGTAGTAAGTGACAAAAAAAAAATAATAATAATCATCCTATATACTCAATTGAATAGAAAATGGGTTGTTGTAGCCTTTTCCTGAACTCAGAACTACAAAAAGAAGAGATCCATGTAGCTCCTATACAAAATAAATATAAATAAAATGTAGTTTGTTATATGTGATTTGATGAAGCTTACTCAAAATAACGTGCAAGGGATGGAATAATGCGTATTCCCCCAACAAGGTATTCCATAACCATTTCACATAAGATTGAATTTGATTCTACTAACAATGTGACAGAATATGAAGCTTTGGTGCTAGGGTTGGAGGATGATAAGAAAATGGGAGTTCTACACATCTCTGTCTTTTGAGACTTAGAGCTTGTAGTGCAGTAAATCCAAAATAAATACAAAACTAAACACCCAAGAATGGGGTCTTATAGAAATCATGTTTGGGACTTGATCGACAATCTATTTTATTCTTTCTGCATCATAACTATCCCTAGAGAATAGAATCAATAGGTTGATGCACTTGCTACAACAATCAGTACTTTAAGGCCTCCTCCTCTGCCTAAAATAAAGCATGAAGTGGAAATGAGATTCAAACCCTCCATACTAGACAATGTTTGAAATTGGTAGATGTTTGAAGATGATCAACTGATCAAGAGATTCCTTGAAGAAGTAGAATAATTTTCAAAAATTATAGGAGATTTGGAAAATAATTCCCTCCAAGTATATCAAAGAGATGAAAAAAGTTCTTCTCCAAACTCTACTTTTGTAAATAACATTGTTGGTCATAATTTTTTACAATTAAAGAACAATTTCATTCCCAAAGGTATGGTACCTTTAGAACAACTCTTTGATAGGAAATGATATACCTACCAAGCCTACTAGGGATGTTGTGCATGCCAAATTAGCATCCACAGAAACCATAAGGCTATTGTTCATGCCAAATTTCCAAATTGGCATGCACATAATCCATAGGGTTGTTGTGCATGCCAATTTTATTACATATGTAGAATCATATCAAATAGTACAAAGAGTAGAATCATATCACAATACGATGCACCATGACTTGTCACTACTATAATCACTGCAACTAGTTCATGTACACCATGAGATTTCTATATCTATAATCAACATCATGTCGTCATGGATATGGGGAGGCTACGATATACCGATATCCTACCTGATAATCTCCAGTGATTTACAATGTGCTATTTGCGTTGAAGAATGGAAATTCCAATTTTATTATAGATTTTATATATGTTCCTACCCTACCATGTCCAGAAATATTGTATCAATTCATTAGATAACTACACAATGTCTTAAAGATGATTTTTTGAAAGATCAATGCATCAATAGGGATATGAAAAATAATTGCAAGAAGGTATGTGATGGGTATCAAGAAGGGGAATTCTATAAGTTTAGTATTATTCCTAATAATGTCCACTTTACCACATACTTACAAGTTGAGTTATGGCACTAGAGATTTAGTAATTTTAACTTATATAGTCTTGCGATATTGATTAGTATGGTTAAAGGGTTGCCAAATATTTATAAAGTAAAAGGCATATGTGAAGGATGATTGTTAGGGAAATATTTCCAAATCTTTGCAAGTGATACTAGATATAAAGTAGATTGATCTTTTCAATTATTGCATAGTGATATATGTGGTCCCATGAGTATGGAGTCACAAGGTGGTCTAAGGTATATGCTTATTTTTATGGATGACTTCTCTAGATTTATTTGGGTTTTGTTTCTTTAAAATAAATTATAAACATTCAATAAGTTTAGGAAACTTCATAAATTGATAGAAAATAAGTACAATTGAAACATGAAAAGTAATAAAATTAGACAGAGGAGGAATGTGCTTGATTGATGGTAGGGAAATCGAGGAGAGTACACATAAAATAAAAAGTGATAAAATTAGAAAAAGGAGGAATGGGCTTGATTGGCCGTAGGGAGATCAAGGAGAGTACACATCAAATAAATTGAAATAGTTTTGTCAGGAGAAAGGAATCAGACAATAGCTGATAATTGTATACACTCCATAAAAAAATGTAGTGGTAGAGAGGAAGAATAGAAACATCATGGAAATGGTTATATGTATGATGAAGTCAAGGAATGTACCTAAATATTTGTGGGCTGGAGAAACATACACAATTATTTATATTTTGAATAAATCACCCACAATTTTTGTTATTGGTAATAATCCATATAAACAATTGTCTGGAGTTCAATTTGATGTAAGTTATTTAAGAGTGTTTGGTTGTAATGACTATGCTCACATCCTAGATGAAAAGAGATCCAATATCAGTAAGAAGAGATTAAAATATATTCATCTTCGATATGATTCCAAATCCAAGAAATATAGATTGCATGACTTGTATAATATTTGGTTGTTAATAGGTCGTCATGGAGATCCTGTTAATCTCCATTGATGTGGAGTTTTAAAAATAAACGTCAAAAGTGATTCCAAACTTTACTGAAGAATGGAAGGAAAGTGTTTCCTCCTTACCTTTAGTTGATTATCAACATCTTAATTTACATTTTATAACCTTAGTGGAAGTGATATAAATCCACCTAATCCATCTACATCATCATCACCATATATATTCTTATCATCATCAAGTCCAAGTTCATCCAACTCAATTTATATGTATTAACCACCTCAAAAATGAAGACCCAAGACCACTTGGGTTGAATGTACTATATAAGAAGTTTATAATGTAGGATCCATGGTTAGAAAGGAAAACCCTAGACTTCATAGTTAGGGATGTGTGAACTATTATTTGATGATGAGAGTTTAGTATGAGGATGAGCCATATCAATTTTAGGAATCCAACAAGATTCAAGTATGGTGGGATCCCATGAAAGATGATATTTATACCATCATTGTGAATGATACTTGGGATTTTTATTTTCTACCCATTGGTAATAATCTTATTAGTTGTAAACAAACCTACAAGAAGAAATATAGATCCCATGGCTCAATTAAAAGGCACAACGCCAAGCTAGTGGCTCATGGATTCACACAAAAGGTTGGAGTGGACTATGAAGAAAGGTTTACTTTGGTTGTAAAGCTAACTACTATGAAAATTGTGTTGAAATTGGTAGTAAAGAATGCTTGGAGCATTCACTAGATGAATTTAAAGAGTTCTTTATTGAATGGAGATTGAAATGAAGAGATCTACATGGATCAACCCCTTAGATTTGTGGAGAAATAAAGAGATCAACTTGTTTATAGAATGGAGAAATCCTTGTGTAGTCTTAAGTAATCTCCTAGATCTTAGTATGATAAGAGAGATTCCTATCTTCTCCAAAATGGGTTCACTAATTTCTCATCATATTATAATTTATATGTCAAACATGTCAATAGTAAAATAATTCTTATTGTAGTTTATATAGATGAATTTATCATGTGTTGGAGTCATGAAGATCTCACTGAATGTACCAAGCAAGAGTTAAAGAAGCAATTCAAGATGATAGAGTTAGGACTGATATACTATTCTATTGCCATGGAGATATGGTCAAAATATGAAGGCATATACTTCTGCCAGAGTAAGTATGTAAAGTATCTACTTTAGAGGTTTAAGATAAATGAATGTAAATGTTTTTCTACACCTTATAAAAAAAACCCAAGGCTAAGTTAGTTTGATGACTTAGAATAAGTTGATGGAACTTGACACAAAAGATTAGGAAAAAGTTTGATTTCTCTCATATGTACCAGGCTTGACATTAATTTTGATACAAAAAGAGAAGGATAATGAATCAAGTAATTTGATGCTTTGATATAGCTACATCTTTGCATGAAAAACAACCCTATGGTTGTTGTGCATGACAAATTGGCATTGTGCATGCTAATTTTGCATGCACATAAGCCATAGGTTTGTTGTGCATGCCAATTTGGCATGCAGAACAACCATAGGGTTGTTGTGCATGCAAAATTGGAATGAAAAATAGCCATAGGGTTGTTGTGCATGCCAAAGGGATTTTTTGCATGTCAAATTGGCATGCACAACATCCATGTGCATGACAATTTGGCATGTAAAAAATTCATAGAGATGTTGTGCATGCCAATTTGGCATGCACAATAACCCTATGTCTTCTGCGCATGCCAAGTTAGCATGCACAACAATGATAGGGTTGTTGTGCATGCCAATTCGGCATGCACAAAATCCATAGGGTTGTTGTGCATGCCAATTTGACATGCACACCAACCCCATGACTGTTCTGCATGCCAAATTAGAAAGGAGGTAGCAGTAACTTATCATAGTATATTTTCTTATAATATAAATATGGAAGTAAAAATAAATAAAGAAGAGGGAGAGAATAGTGGGGCATGACATCTAATTCATAGGTGGATGAGGAGATATTTTAGTGGATTCCATACATTGGATCTTCACATAGTAGGGATACAAAATTCCTAAAGTTGGTGGACATTTATTGGCACATGAACAATTTCATAACCATGCTGGTGGAAGCAGGAGATTCCTAATTGATTTTGTTTTCTCAAGAAACTGAACTAGTTGTAAGATAAACTAGACCACATAAATTATAAATATAAAAACCTAATCCATGATATGCATATGTTTGAGGAAATGAGTGAGGATTTGGGTGAGGAGGAACACCCTATGAAGATGAAAGAAAAGGAATAGGACAACATGGAAACAATCTAGGATGAAGAAGTTGCCAAGTCCATCCTTGGGAAGGACACACCTCATATCTTCATGAAAATTGACATAGACTCTAACGAATAGCATTTGTATAAATAAATTTTATTATAGGGTTAAGTTTTCTTCTGACATATAAGTTTCTCGTTATCTTTAATTAGTTCTTCTTAGACTCAGGAAAGTTATAATTTAATATTTTGTTATGATTAAGGCTTTGTATAATATTTGTATGGGACATGAAAAATCTCAAAACAACCCTATAAAATATATTTTGGAAGTTATGCAACTGTGTTTTCTTTGAGAATAGGTTGCACCGGGGATTTTATGTAACTCGTTTTGTATTTTATTAATAGATATTAGTTATATTACCACAAAAAACACATTTTCAATTTTTAATAAAAAAATATAAAAAACTATATTATCAATTATAGTATCCTAACAAGAATATATAATACATCAAAA